>WSTY01000640.1:0-16228 GCA_019633465.1 Tulasnella sp. 417 | reverse complement strand
AACCCGTATGGATCGTCGAACCCTGGCTCGTCCACTGAGCCCATTGCTATTTTTCCAAATTTTCCAAAGCATACGGTGGAGGGACCCGACCAACATTCAACATTAGTGACTAATATCTTGCGGAGGTGTCATAGGTTGTGTAGTTCTTCAAGCTAGCAGCGCATAGGCCTGGCGACTGGGGGCGCCAGGAGCGCGATAGCTATCTCCACTCGCCCGGGTATGAATCACACGCAATACCAATTGAGTAAAGTCAGGACGAGAGACATGTAATTCTCGACGGAAGAGAAGAATAAGTGTGTGAGCACTCTTCACTGTTCGCTAACATGTATAGTGAAAGTTTCATGAATGCTGTGTCCCTTCTCTCTATGGTCGATCTCCTAGACCGGATAGCTCCCTAGGACTCATTCCAACATACATGCATCATTTAAGTTTGAGATGGAGATCATGTCAAATGATACCACTCGCCGTTACAATGTCGATTACATATGTTTCGATCGCCTATTCTTCGGTTGCTTGGTTGGGTTGTTCGATTGTAAATGCCGGCCGGAGCGGCATACCGTAAAGAAGAAAGGGAACCCGGAGGAATAGTTGAAATGGAGCTAGCAAATCGGATGAGCACTGGTGAGTAACAACATGCACAATCGGATCGGAAGATGGTATCGATGCGCAAGGCGGGAGATCTCACTCGGCTGACAGGCCGAGAAAAAGAGAAGGAACGTCAACGGTGGTAGTGAGTGGCACGGCGGCACATGTGCAGAAACGTGAGCTGGATACCTTCGGGCCTTCGGAGCGCCGAGCCCGGGGTGGAGGACCGACGTCTTACGCGTCTCACGCTCACGTTCCCGATCAGCTTCTATTCTTTGGATGAAGGATCGTCGTGCTCTCCGTGAGCATGTTTTATTTACTAAGAAAGCAACAGGCGCTAATGGGACCTTCGCCCTGTCGTCGTCAGGTTGGCTGAACCTCAGGGGCGTGCTTCCCTTCCTTTCCAAGAGCAATCTCCGCCGCCACGCCAATTCCCCCACTTAGACATGTAAAAGAAGCAAAAAAAAAAAGAATCAGAGCAATTGACATTTCAGTATGATATATGCCTCGTCCTTTGATCACCACGTCCGCGCGGGTTCGGCAAAAGCGTGCCGCCGGAATAGCAGGGTCCTAGTCTCCCTGCATGCTATGGACCACATCGAACGTTCGGCTTAGTTGGGGCTCCCCGTCGGAGGCTTAGGTTTGTCGACTACAACGACACTCGCAACAGACCCTGCGTAGCCTTTTGGGCTGGTCGCGGACTCGCTAGCCCGACTAGGACGACGATGAGTGGATCCAGTCCAATAATAATAATGATAATAAATAAACTCACTCGAGAGTTTTCTCCGACCTGCTTTCCATATCGCGTAATATATCCCGAGGAGCGAGTCGCCTAAAAGAATCGACGAAAGTGAGAGGATGGTAGTGACGGTCGACGATGAAACCTACATTATCGTTTTTGATGTGAGCTTTGAATGAGCGCTATGAGTGAACAAAGGATGGAAACAGCTGTGTTGATGGCGCGCTGAGGAAAGGGGATGAATGACTGGGAGGAGAAACCTGGATGACGCTTGCCTCAATTTAACGGTCAACTCTGAGGTGTGTTAGGAAGAGAACTTGTTCATCTACTAAATTCGATATATAATAAGTAATTGTACAGATTCATGAGCCAGTTGGTCTACTCCTGATGCTCGTCGAGTATTACGGCAGCGTTAGGATGGTGCGAATCAATTCTTGCGCCATGACCGGAGTGATTAACGAGCGGACCGGACCTGGTTCCCCTGATTTTTCGAAGCACAAATCCCGAGTCAATAACGGTTAAGGCAATTATTTTTTGTTCTCTGGTAATCGCGGCTGGCTGGATGTCTCAGCAAACAACTTCCCTTAAGGGCCATTCGCCCTTCGCCAGTTGGAACATTCCATGCATTGGATCCGATTTCGGCCGGGAATAAGAAGCTTTCGGACGGCAGGTGCTGCGTAACGAGAATAAAAGGAAAACATGCCGGGGAGAATACCCCGCGTCCATCCTAAACTTCCCATCAGGCATGCATCTTTCCGAAAGTAGTAAAGGAATCAGAAGTCAAGCCACGTGTGTGATCTCTACATTGACACTTTAGCTTTGTCATCGCTTGGCTGCCGCAACCCCAGGTGGCAAACGCTCCCGTTCCTGATTTAACTTCCCCGGCACAAACCCTTCTCGGGCCGTCACCTCCACTCGGCTAAGATTCGATTCTGTAGCAGCGCACGTGCCATTCCTAACTCTACCCCCCACCCCTGCTCGCTCCCGTGGCGGCTAGAAGGCCAAAGGAAAGATTTTGATCTTAAAACGGCTAACCCACCAAGCGAAGTCGACAATGTGCCGAGACAGGCAGGTTAGGTCACTCCAAGCGTGATCCAAACGCGAGTTTTGGAAGGCAGTTCGGAAATTAATACTTTGCGATGAATATGCTTAACATACGGACAAATGCAGGGCATGGGCACTAGGTTTGAGACACAGATACGAGAGGAAGTTGGGTCGACGGTCAGTATTTGCTTCAAACACCATCGATTGTATCGTTCTTAGAAGCCGAGTGAATCGGGTAACAATTAAAAGATTGCTAGCGAGTAATGCTCGCACGAGAGGGGCCAACGTCGTATGAGGAAAAAGGGATAACGAAGCAAACGAGCTCCTATCCTAGGTAGAGTAGGGGAAACGGCCGCTGGGCTGTATCCTTAAACTAACGAAGGGCCATCGTAGCCACTCAAGCGTTGAAAGCACCGAGGCTCCTATTCAAGATGGGCGCTAAATTATTTGTGAGGGCCCCTCTTCAACATGGCATGGTGGCGATCAATCCGTCGGGGTATTTTCGGTGCGCGGGTAAACAGAGTAAAGCACTCGGTGCCGACATCTTCTGTGCATGAAGATATTGACATTTTATCCTGCTGCTAATTCTGGGGGACGGGTTGGTCCATTGTGGGAGCCAATCGGATATCCTACCATAGGTTGGGATTCCACATAGAACGTTAACATCACGTACAACCTAACAGAACCCTCCTACTCCATGCAGCGGGGGAAAGCCACTCCCCAAGGACGGTGTTCGAGCCTAAGAGGCTTGGAAGCGGAACGTACCGTAGTACTTGGCAATGTTCAGTCAACTTTCTAAAGCTAGCTCGACAACGATAAGAAGATAGCCAGAGCATTCCGTATCATTTCTGTGTTATATTTGTTAAAAGGATTGTTTGGCTCGTGGAATGAATATCAATTTAAGAGGAAGGATCTTGGTGCTGAGGGGTTGCCCGTTATCTTAAAAGCCAAACTCCCAGGAAAGCATAAAGCAGGAGTAGATTGAGTAAGGGTGGCGGCGCTGCGAAGTGGCGGAGGGGCTGTCGGTACTGTAGCTCCGTTTAATCTATCCTACGGATTGAACAACATAGAGACATGGTGCTATGGCAAACCAGTAGAGTATACTTTCGGCTGGGCGACATAGTTTTTCCGGTGAAGGTTTGGGATGTTGTGAAGTATACCGATTTAGGGAGCATCCGGCAGAATGCCCCTTACCTAGCCCTGAATGGAACAATCACACAATAACTGGTTCTCAAGAGGGCGTTAGAGAAGAAGTATCGAAACGAGGTCTTAGCTTGTCTGCGATCGGGCAAAACACCATAACCGGTGGGGAATGAGCCAGGTGGTGGAAGCAACGCCTCATAGCTGGAGTCAAGAGCAGCAACCGTTGTCATGCCCTAGTAGGGCTCGGTCTCGTTCGTCTGCCAGGAACTCGGTCTAGCCGGGGTGAATGCTTGGTTCCTGACCCAATTGTCCTTGATGTATTGCTGGAGGCCCTAGGACTCTAAGTGTGGCGTTAAACTCTTGGGTTGACGCGAGAAATACGCTCTTCCTCCAACTACGGTAAGAAGAATCGTGCTCAGACCGTCTGTAGGTAGATTCTCGGGGGTTAACTTTCAGGATTGTCCCGGAATGCGGGCCGAGTGATAATCTCGTCCTGTTGCTCGATAACCGGTCCGAAAGCCGATCCTGGCAGATACAAGGCCTTCCACTTGGCATTGGATAGCCACAGAACCGAACTTTTAGCACAAAAATATCTCTCGTCGAGTTAATACAAACAGAAAATCCGAAATTGGGGGAGCAACACTTGTGCTCTGATGTCCCAACTCCGCCGTCCTGCTGCCAACCCAATTTGTCCAGGTCACAAGAGGGTGACCAGAACCCACCAGAAAGTCAAGTTCTTTCCTCTCTGAGCGATCTTATTCGTCTGTTAGGTGTATCATAGTTTCAATTCACATCGTTAGCTGGGATCTTACCTGGCGGGTCCCACGTTGGCAGTCCCGGCACAGAAACAGATTTGCTTCGAGGTATAAGCTTAAATGGCGGTCAAACTTTTCCAGAACTTTTGGCCTCACGCCCTGCTCGGTCTGAGTACTCTATATAGACACGGCATGGGACTAGCAACTTCAAACTCCGACGGCACCGGAGGGGCTTTGCCGAAATCAACTTTCTCCAACTTTTGCTCATCCAGGACTGAGCATCGTCACCATAAAGAAACCACTTCCATTGTTTTGGCGTATCTCTCCTTTTTTTCTTTCCTACCCTCAGTTGTTCGGTATTTGCGGTTCATCCACCGCGCGAGAGCTGAGGGCGAAACAGGATGACCCAAATTTTGGATGATGCATCTCTGCCTGCAAAGTGCACAGAACCTTAAGCATGTAGAAATAACTTTCATTCTATGCATTTCCCTTGAGGCGAGTCATTGCCCGAAAGGCCTCCCAGAGAACGCGTGGTAAACACCTCCCGGATCGGAATGTACCAGAATCGACTTACCAAGCAGTCTTACAGCACTCCGTTTATGTCCGTTGGTATGTCGCTGTTGCGGCCGATCCATGACAAGTTCAGTTTCCGAGCAGTCCGCTTCAATCGGAGTTTGGGAAGTCAGGAGAGAAGAGAATGGGGAGAGGGGGATAGAGTAAGGGCCAGCGAGAGCTATCATCGGCAAAGGCTTCATGCGAGCTCTACACCAGCGTTCCTTACCTGCCATTTTCGTCGAGGATTCGTGGAACTGCACCCGTTCGACGGTCTCGGCAACCAAACGCTTGCCTCCCACCTTCGCTACAGGTTCTCCTCACCCTCCCCATTGAAATCTTCCTCATAGTCAGAAGTGCCTCGATTAGTCCACCCCAATGTGACGGTCACTTTCGTCTCGGGACGTGTTTCCGCAGGCCTTGCTTTCTTTTTTTTTACTTCTTTTTCTTCTTTTTGGGCATTGGAACTTCTCGGACAAGTATCCCGTTTCGAGTCCGGCAAATATTTTAGTCATTTAGCGGCGCAAGTGTCTCTTTTATCCGGTCGAAAGACAGGTAACGAACGCCTTCCCATCGTCCGGGTTTCCATCCACCCTGACCCGAGAACAAGGTCGCCCTACATAGTGGGCATTCGACCCAGATGCCTCCTTCCTTGGTATTTGTTGTCGGTGGCTTGGGCTCGTTGGCGACTGCAATGCCGGTAGGTCCAGCGGCAGAGGTCGCTTCATCTTGGTTCGAGGAGTCGGTTGATGGGGTAGAAAGAACCTGTCGACAGTTAGTTTAGAACAACGTCATGTTGCCCTTTAACCGTACAGCTGAAACGCAACATGCGTGAAGGCACACCAAATACGCACAATCGGGAATCTCAGACGACCGACAATACCGTAGTCTGTATATCCACTGGCAGCTCGCTACCTTACGAGCAAAGTTTGAACCTTAACCATGTCAAACCCTAAAGAGTTCTAACGCTGCTTCATGAGGAGCAGTCAAGTAATCGAACGGAAAACACGAGCCACAGGATGTCCTGCATTGTAGAAAAGAAAGGACAGGAAGTACTGGCAAGAAACCTCCCGGTAATTAACACCAAAGCAAACTGTAGAGGGAGAAAGAGCGAGCCCCGAAGAGCTGCCTAAAAATGAGCTACCAGGCCCGGTCAACAGTGCACGCACGTACCCATTCATAATTACGAGACACCATGACGAGCCACCAGGGACAAATCGATCTTACACGACTTTGAGAGGTTGAGAAAGTAAACGGAAAGAAAAAAAATTCGTAGCGACGGGACAATGGGAAAGGGTCGACCCACGTGCACGCCCGTGGCAAAACCTATTGCGGGAGGGTCTTCGTGTTTCGGGTGAGAAAACGTCGGGCGCGTGGCAGAAGCTCAGGGAGCGATCGATCAAGACCACATGCCTCGTGCCCGCATTCCGCCGGGGGAGGTCCCCCTTCGCAATGGAGAGTTTCAAGCAGGGAAAGTTTGGAACCGGACTTTGGCTCTCTTACAGCTTGGTTTCTTCGTACCATCCGTCCGTTCCCTTTGAGAACCAATGTCCGCGATGCTGAAGTACCGTTTCGAGGTGCAAAAAAATAAGAATTTTATATGTAAATAGGAATGCCACTATCCGTCTTCGACGGACGCCAGGATAAACGCATCTCGCCGGAGCCGGCAAGGCCATGGAATCTTAACACACAAGGCCCATCCCCATTGTATGCTACGTAGCGCATAAGGAGGCAGTTTAATTGGAGGCTCCTGTCGGCGGATTGGGTTTGTCTACCACAGCGACACTAGCACCCGCCGCCCCATAAACTTTAGGACCGGCCGTGGGCCCCGGTTCGTCCGCGCGAGTATGGCGTTGATGAGTGGCACTGGCAAATAATGTATCTCAGGGAGTTATTCCACACTAATTAGAAATGGACTAACTTGTATGTCAGCTCTGAGGTGCTTTGCATTTTTGTTCTTCCAAGCTGCTTTGGGTGGCGCGTAAACTACGTGACTGCAGACGTTAGGTACAGGTGGGTCGATCGACCTTGAAAACTACCTTATTATTCTGAAGACGAGAGCTTATTGAGTCGATTTGGTCAATGCAAGGATAGGAGCGGGTGTGCTAGTGGTGGGTTGGGAGGAAGAAGGACAGGAGGCCTGGCTCTATATACCCTGGCTCCAAGTTTGTTGGGGAGCGTGCTCTTGCCTATATTTCAATTTAGAATGAAACAACTTATGACACTAAATTCGATTGCTCATCTCTGGAGGTATACCTGAGTGTTATGGAACGTTGGGATAATGCGAAGCTATCCCGACCCAGGCAAGTGGCACGAACGAGGATTGCGTGGCCACGACCCAGAGCTTCGGACACCCTATTCATCGAGAAATTCCAAGCTTTGACCATTTCCATTGATCATTGAGTCATTTGTCGCAAAAGTTGGACACACTTGTCTTCGGGGTCAGCGCCACCTCGAATGCCGTGTGACCCACGAACCGTTGCTTTCCACCCATAGAATATTCCATACCGCAGATCTGGGCTTCTCCCAGGAGCTGATCTGAGGGGAAGGCAGCACGGAAACACTGGACATCTAACACTGGCCTGATGGTCTGATGGCTTTGCCAGGCTGGTGAAAAGTACCGTGAGAGGAACGTCGATCGAACGCTGGGCTGGCGAAGCCCTGTCACCGCCTTCAGGCCAACTCTCCTTCGGCAACTTCGATTTTACACACCCGCACTGTTCCATTTCGAGTCAAAGCCCTGCGAGAATGCTGCCCAGGATAGAGAATCCACCTCAGCTTGCGTAAACTTGGGGTACAGAACATTCAGTTGTACTTCACGCTGTGCTGGCTTGCGAAACTTGTCAACGGAGACCAAGTCGCGGTGGCCGATCCAAGATGGTAGGGGTTTCAGTGCTGGAGGGTTGAGGAACCTGAAGCGTTTCTCTAGGTAGTCACATCCGAGCTATGTGGGAGGTCGGCTTGTTCCTCGATCCACTTCGGTGCAGAGGAAGGTATAGCACGAGCTACCAACCGACTATCTCGCTCAATAAACCCGTTTGGGTGAGAGGGCAAATGTCAGTACACTATGGATCTATGCTGCCTCCTCCCCCAAAGATGAAACGATCGAGAATTTCAAGGAGTGCTACACTCTAGAGTTTCTTGCAAACTGGTCCCCAAATATTTTCTAGGCAGTAAATATGTTCATTGTGAATTGTAGTCATCCGTAGCAGGGCCTTGGGACAACTGTCTTGGATCCTTCGGCTAATAGCATTGCGCTTTCCGCGATGGTTAATTGTCTTCCCTTGTGAGCCATTTCCCCCATCACGATTCGAATATATTATCAATTAAATACGATTTCATTGTTAGTGAGAAGTTTGAGGTGACCGACGACGCTTGGTGATGTTCCTATGAGCTCGAGCAAGCAGACAAACAAGCGAAATATCGTGTCTCCTGTTATCTCACACAGCCCGCATTTCAGGACGGGGAAAGAAAGCGTATCGCAGATGAAACCCACGCTTATATGAGGGCTTCTTTACAATTAGTCAGTCACCTGTCTGTCCGAAACCGTCACTCCACATGCGCACTGCCGCTCGGCTAGTACTAAAGGATTCATTTATGAGAGCAGAGCAAAGCTTTTACTCAGCTCTCCTCGATCATCTGAGGACTTGGACGGTGGAGCAGCCTGTTGGACTTGCCCCCCTCCCTGGGACCGATTTCTTGAAGTCAATATGAGGGACCTAAGTTTTCGGCGCGTATTGCGTATTCTTTCACTGCCATGGGGTGTTGTTGATTCTGAAGGCATGGTACTTGACGAAGCGTGCTTGCCGATCGTTTAAAACACATAAATAAAATGAACAGACGATGACGCTATCCAGGAGATTACATTGAGTGGGAACCCCTGGTACTGGGTTGAGATTCGGCCCTGTTTCTACTGCGTGATCAGGGCCGACGAGCTGCCCATGGTACCATCCTATTTATAAAGTGCTTGGGCCTCAAGACAGGGTTTACCATGGTGGATAATACGGCGGGGGGCAGTAGCCGGCGGAACAGCCGCTGATTTCACCCTGACCGAGGGAGCGACCACAGCGAGGGGTCATCAAACGAGTTCGGGACACTGAGCACGTTTCAACCCAAGACCATCCCTGCAAAAGGACAAATTTTCATGATAGGTGAGCCATTCTAGCAAAATGGGGGACGCATCCAGAACTGATATCGCGTACTTTCCGCCGGTGGCTTGCAAGCACAGCATCCATCGGAAAAGGCTGGACAGCAATGCCATCCGCCGACACAAGAATAGAGCCTGAAGGTGACTTGAAGCCGAATATCAGGGAGTGTCAGCTCGGTCTGTCCGGAGAAGGTTGGAAAGCTCCCCCAAATCATCGGGACTTTGCCAAACAGTAAACGAGAGTCCATATCCGAGGGGCTGATTTCATGTATCTGTGATTCGCCGTCTGAGTAGCCATGCATATCGGGAGGAGGAGAGTCGATTCGGCATCGATAAGCTCGGACGGCTTTAGTGCATTGGCCCGAAAATAAGCATAAGTGAGCCCTCGCGGAAGCTCTTGGCTTCCTTATGGTTGGATCTAGCTGCTTAGCTAGATCCTCGATGTTCGATGGGCGAGCAGATATGAGAAAGAACCGTCAAGATGAGAATCGGCTAAACTGGCCACACAGGGTCACGTGCACATGTTGCGGCAGACCAACCGATCCATATGCGTACGTTGTCCCCGCCAATCGGCTCCGTGTTTGTCAGTTTCAAGGGACACCCGATCTCACCGGAAATGACTTCCTCCTGACATCGGGTTCCCTACCCGTTTCTCTCTAAGCTAATGGTTGCACCTTTTACCATCGGTTTCGAGGTGCATGGGAAGCCATTAGCATTTTAGGGATGCAAAACAACGTGACAATTTATTTCGACGAGGGACTTGAGTCGTACGCCTACTGCTGCTATTACGTTTGTGTAAGGCCCCACTGTATGCGCCGCTTACACCTAGTGGCCATTTCGCTGCGGGTTGCCTGGGTAAGGCTTGGGTTTATCGACCACAACAACGCTACTGCTAGAGGCTCCATAGTTCTTTGACGCGGCGTTATCCTCGATGATGCGGTGCCTACATTCGATTGCACCAAAAACCCCCAGCGACGTAAGAGTCCTATTACATTCCTTGTTTAAGCGCATATTAAACTCACCGGCGAGCGACTTTCCACTTGTTGTGCATGTTGTCGAGCGGGTTTTCTTTGTGGATGGACTAGTTCGTGGAAAGATCCAGTGTTAGGTCTTGTGGGTCGACAATAAAGCCATCTCACTTACTGTAGGGGTGATTGCAGGCTGAGCCGTAATGATAGAGAGAAGTGGATGTTCTGAGGGAGGGAGGGGAATGGAGAGACACTGAAGGGCCTGCCACTCTTATACAGCGAGCTGGCGGTGGGTAGCGTCAGTGTTGCCTCAACTTCTGCACGGAGCCGCTTTGAACCCATAATCTATCCGGTGAGGTGGGAGGTGCGCCACGGTACAGAAACGGAAAGGGAAAGTACATCAGCGCGGCCCCAAGCAAGAGTTTGCACATGCGCAGCCCTTCATGACTGTACAGGCGTCGTCGACTCGCGGGGTCGCAGGGAAGAACACCTCAAACACTTCTCCTCCGGGAAGTGCCCTTCTAACGTGTTAGAAATTATAAGCCCCGAGAAAGGTTCCGGTCTCCGAGGGAGTCTCCATTGCACCCTCTGCCGACGGATGGCCCCGAATTTGGTTTTACCATCCTGTCGGGTGCATTCGAGCCATTAAAGCGGGCACAAAATTCGCCGAGAAATCAGCCACGGTTCGATAAAGAGCAATGCGATCAAACCGGGATGTGGATTTAAAAGTCTAAAATAAGGTATGCATCTGGTGGGATACGGTTAACGTGACGGTGTGCGGATGGGCTCCCCGAATTTTTAAACGACTTTTGGTAACTCGGGTTTCACATACTCTACTCTCCGCTCTAAGGGCCGCATTAAAGGATGGCGCGAGGCAGTACCATAATGATCGTAGCGAGACAAAAGGATGGGGATTCTGACCGAGTCCGTTTCGATTGGTAACTATATTCTCGGTGTGAAACCTGGGTAACGGTATGTTTGTATCAGTGCATCGCCTGAGCAAAAAGAGTACCCTAACCCCAGCGATCGGTATTCCTCCAAGGTCTAAGACAACTCACATCAACCTATTCTCGAGAACTCGGCTTTGGTAAACCAAACGAATCAGTGTTGGTGGAGATGAGCCCGTAGAGCACCTTAGGTCACGTGCGCTGCTCTCTGTGACGCTCGCTCTCGAACGGCCCGTCTGACAGAGTGCCGTTCGAGATCACCAGATAGGGTCCTGGTAGGGCACCATCTGCCGTGCAACTCGTTTAGCCGATTCAGTCTATTGAACCTGGTGCTTAGCTTCTTCCCTTGCTGTATGATCACAGGGACTTCGGTGCATCCGCGGGCAAGGTCCTGAATTCAACACGCACGTGGTGACGCATATTCAAACCTTGTCCCTCCTGAAAACCCTTTCAATTTCGTTACTAACTCGCAACAACAGGCATCTATGAGCATACAGTGACAGCCAGGATATCACGCGTCCAAATATTGTGAAGTCCTCCCGCCTGATGAGCACGTCCAAACCGCGTCCCCTCATGTGAAACACCAGTGTCACATGAGCATGTCCATCAAGCGATCAACAGAAGCCGTATCCGACTAGTTTGTGGCCGGAATCTTACCTTTCGCAGCGTAGATGCGTTGTAAGATGCATCTCGTAAGTCAATTACTGGAACCCTGGCGGAGGCCCAACCTTCTCCTCCCTCCCCCGCTCCGAGCAAAACGAAGACGACGGTAATAAGAAGAGCACCTATTACTTGCAGCATCTCCTGCTTCGGTGAAGTTGGCCGACCAGGGTTGCAAATGAAGTCCACGAGTGGAACGGCTTCAAGGGCGCGTGGGTGAACATTTGGGTCCGATCAGCGGCAACTAGCTATGTCTCGATCGAGCCCCTCGGCTTCTGTCAGGTACATAAACCTAGCGACGGCAACAGAACAAGATACGTGCACCGCGCCGACAAAAAGCTCGTGAAGGCAGAGAACAATGAAGGTCCGGTGAGTGCAGATAGAGAACGAAATCGGAGTGTGTTGTGCGGGGTTTTATGGAGCACCTTTGATCTCATGTCATTAATTTTTATTTTCTGTCAATAATGGGGACAGCCTGTTACAGCGCGCAAGTGGCACGTGTCTGACTTTTTTGAAATGCACCGCTTGCATAACATCCAAGATAACCTCTGACGAGACTAGAACTGAAGCGGCTTTCCGTGAAGGGGATCCAGCCAATCGCCGAACGTTTTGTGGATGAGTGCGTGGATAATTTGTTCCTGAACTCTCCCAGGAGCGCGCCTTCCTGTATGTCGTAGCAACGAAACCAGGACCTCATCCCCACAAGCAGAGCATTTTTCTGTTCGTCTGAAACGCCTGCTTTGGGTGTAGAGGTGGTTAGACGAAGTCAAACTTGAAACGGCATAGCAATTGATGGATCCGCGTTCGGAGGTTGCCTCCTACCGAACGGCCATCTCAAAGTTCCTGGACGTGAAGGGAATTGGGCCCATAAATTGGGCCGGAAGCCTTGGTCTTTGAGCTCTCGGTGTTGGGCTTTGTCTTCCACGTGCATTCCGTGGGCTCTGCGTCTTATGGCAACCGAGTGCAGCATCACCCAGTCCTGTCGTTCCCTTGTCACTCTTGCATAACTACTAGGTACGAACTGATCCCACACGACTATGACAGGTCGAGAAAGGAAATGGAAAGAAGATAAGGACCAAAGTTCGTGGTCACAGGACGAACAGACAAGTCGGCTCACGTCACGGTGTGCGGCGAAAGTCAGCTGCGGGAGGACTTCGTGATTTGCATGAGAAGATATCGGTGCAGAGAAGCTCAAGGAGCAAATTATCAAGGTCGTATGCCTCGTGTCTGCATTCGGTGGGGGGAGGGGGGTCCGCTTCCCCATGGAGAAACTCTCCTAGTTCCAAACAGAAAAGTTTGGAAAAGTAGTTGGCTCATCCCGCAATTGATTCATGCATGCCGTTCGTCCCTTTCCCTCGAGAACCAACGTCAACCCCTATGCCGAGTTTCCGCTTCGAGGTATAAAAATAAGCATTGGATAATTTATTTAGGGATGCTCCTATTCTCCTTCGACGGACGAAAGGATAAACACATCTCCCCAGAACAGGCAAGACCATGACATCGGAATACATAGAGCCTATCCTCGTTGTACACCGAGCAGCGCACAAGAATCTCGTTTACTTGGAGCCTCCTGTCGGTGGATTGGGTTTGTCTACCACAGCGACGCTAGTACCAGGCGTTCCATAAACCTTGGGACCGGTACCGGACTCGTTGGCGCGACTATGGCGTTTTTGAGCGGCTCTGACATGATCGGTATTTCGGGGCGTTATGTCACTCTAAGCAGAGATGAACTCACTTGTATGTTGGCTCTGAGATGATCTGCATAAAAAGTTTCCAACTGTTTTAGGGTGGAGTAAACTACGGGGCAGACGTGAGGTGCAAGTAATGTCGGTTGGTCATAAAAGCTACCTCCTTGTTTTAGATACGAGACCAAGCTGGTTCGGCGTGGTCAACGCAAGGATAGTAGCAGTCGTGCTGGTGGTGGGTTGAGGAGAAAACAGAGGAGACCTGACTCTCTCTTTATACAGCCTGGGTCCAAGTTTTGTTGGGGATATTGGTCGTGCATCTATTTCGATTTAGAGGGGAGATTTATGATAATATATTCGCTTGCTCATTCTAGAGGCGTATTTGAGTATTGTGAGGGACACTAGGATCATACGAAGCTGTCGCCCCCACGCAAGCGGTCCAATCAAGGATTGCGTAGCCATCTCTAGAGTTTCCGGCACCCTCTTCCTCCAGAAATATCCGAGAGGTAATCCCGTCTATTAGTAAATTGACTCATTTGTCGCAAGGTTGGAGACATTTGTCCGTGAGGGCCAGGACCATTGCATCTCGAATGCCGCCTCGCCCAAGCATCTTGCCTTCCTCGCGAACCGTTGCCCGCTACACATAGAATATCCTGTACGCCGCATCTGGATTTCTTCCAGAGGCAGGTGCCAAGGGAGGACCGCGTGAGGGCACGGGACATCTCATACTGGGCCGGTGATCTGGTGGTTTCCGGGCTGGGGAGAGCAAGACGACGTGGTTGTCACGGTGTGGCCATGCGAAGCCTTGTCACAGATTTGAGACTCCGGCAACTTCGACTTTCCACACCTCGACGCCTTCATTTAGAATTAACCCGCTTCGAGAAGGCTGCGAGCAGGGTCGAAAATCAACTTCAGCTTACCCCAACTTGGGCACAGTACATCGGTTGTACTCTGCTCTGCTGGCCTCCGAAACTCCTCACGGGGGAACCTTCAGAGTATATTATTGCTTCGATCAACAGGGCTGTCGGTGAGATAGCTGTTGAGAGGAATGTGATTCCTTCTCGCTTCTGGCTTGCTCATGGAATTATGGGCAAACAGGAGTCAAATTGAAGGTTAACGGGCGCGGGGAGTGTGCCAAAATTTCCTCTGGCGAGAATAATGGCGAGATGGTGATATCATGACAGCTTTCGCTATTTGTTTTATTGCGCGAAAACGCTGCGAAAAGCGAAATCCAGCTTTCGTCTCGCTTTCCGTAGAATCAAGGCCGGCGAAAACAGTCATAATCTCACTGATTCCGGAGGCATTTTCGCTGCCGGAAAACCTGCGATACTCCCGGTGGTTGTTGACTTGCCATACTCTACTCGTTTGACGCTGCATTCATTCGTGGATATACATGTGCATGTACAATGAGGGAATCCACCGAACCCGGTAATTTGATCTTGAGCCTGCTAAGAAACCGCAGGTCAATTAGCTACGCAAAGAAGCAATCCCACTCCAACAGTATCCGGGATCGAGGCTTCTCAAGACATTGTGTAAAGCTGGAGTGTGTAATACCAACATTGCGAAAACAATGCGGTGTCGTCGTGGAATAGGTCACGGTCTGGCGCACCCAGTGACGTGGTAATGGAGCGGTAGATTCCGCTAGCCGTTTAGCCTTTCGCGCCTAGATGGAGGGCCTAAGGATCCTAGAAAGGGCGGAAATTACGGGCCAAACTGAGTGAAACCACCATCTACGTTGTAATCCTCTCTTGTATTTTGGCAGTCAACTGTCTGTCCCACGAGCACCGCGTGCGGAAGCTCTTGCCGTAATCAGCGAGAATATGAGCCCAGCCCATAGATAATGAGGAGACCCAAACAGGAAAACAAAGGCTCGTGGAATGTCAAGGAAAGGAGCTAGCAATTCGGACCAACACTGGCGGGTATGTACGTACCCAGAAACCACAGAACGGTCTCGAAACTTGTAGCGAACTATCGAGAAAGAAATTATCATCTCAGAGAACTGACATCGGCGGCAACAGCAACTTGTTTGAGAGGGGTTCACGACAGGGGCGTAGGAGGAAACTTGTGTTGGGTCGGGTTGCGGAGGACTTGGCCGGCCATGCGAATGCGCGAAGACCGTGTCTCAAATTTAATGGCGACACCGCAAATGCAAGAAAAATCTCCCCCAGTACCCGTCCCCTTCTATCATCTTCATCAAAAACTTCTCTGTTTATGGAGGTTTCTGGGTGGAAGGGCTTGAAAGAGGGAGTTTCACGTTCATGATTAGGTTTGCATGTCTCGGTCACTTCCTTGCCCCAGATAGACGCCTCCACCTCGACGGGAATTCTCCCCTCCAATGAATAGTCTTTCATAAATAGAGATGCTTCACTCCTGCTTCATATACAGTAATCATGTCTACCCATGAGAACCCGGACAATACTCGGGCCGAAACGCGACTCTGAGGCCCACGCGTGTCATGTAGTGCACTGGGTGTTTACATTACTTCGATCCCCCGGTCTGCGGTTTGGGCTTGTCGACTACAGCGACACTCGGACCAGGCGCTCCGTAGACCTTTGGCCCAGTAATGGACTCGTTGGTGCGACTATCGCGACGATGAGTGAACCTCACACCCGAAGTGTTAAAGGCTTTAGACTGACTGAGTTATTAGCCATGGCATGTTTTCCATTCCTTTTTATTTATTTTTTGTGGCTGCTTCGTGGGCGTGAATGAACTACGGAGACCGGCGAAGGTGAGACGCAAGTGATGCCGACCAAGGCCAAAACCCACCTTATGGTTGCAGACACAACGTTCAAGTCGCGGTATTTGATAGAAATAGCAGTGGCTGCAGTAATGGAGGGTTGAGGAGAGAAAAAATGGGTGATGGGTGTCTCTATATAGCCTTATGTGGGGGGGGGGGGTAGACTTATTGTTTAATCCACTTCGGCGTAGAATGAGACATCGTACGACGCCGCAACCAGTTATCTTGCTCTAGAAACGTGTTTGGGTATCCCGGAGAATGGAAGG
>WSTY01000639.1:0-16241 GCA_019633465.1 Tulasnella sp. 417 | reverse complement strand
CCTACGCAGATCAGGGAACCGCCCAACATGTAAGGTCGCCTTCGCCCGAAGCGAGATTTTGAGTGGTCGGCTAGGACTCCGATCAAAGGTTGAACGATGAGGCCGCTGAGAGGTCCTGCGACGAACACGATGGACATGAGGGACTTGGAGAGGCCGAGCGACAACAGGTAGGGTGACGCTGTAGTCCAATAAGCAACGACAGAGACGTTAGGCACGCTTGAGGTCAGCCCGAGACCCGCTGCACCTACCGTATCCCATTTCCACACTCCATACTATCTGGAGACCCAACATTCCGATCGTGAGGAGAGGCATACGTGCCCATCTTGGACCCTTAACGCGAGCGACCCCAGACCATGTCGCATTCGACGATGAAGAAGAGGAAGACGGGAGACCAGAGAAGCCGGCCATTCAGGTATCGTCACGCCTCGAGTTGCCTGTTGCAAGACGAGGCTGGTTGTATGTGGGGGGGAATGGAGTGGTATTGTCAACGGTGGGTTCAGGACGACGTTGCAATCTGGACCTTTCCCAGTTGCGTAGCGTCGATGTTCGGTTTTCGATGCTGCGCTCCAACGTCAGACACCTCGTTCCCGAGAATTTCACCCGTTACACTCCGACAATCATCAAACCCCGACTACTACTTCAAATTGTTGTTGTAGCTCAGCGCTGTTTTCTAGCTCAGGTCGGCAACGGTTCATGGTCAACAGGCACACGCAGCAAGAAAGTTTCGAGCTCCGATAAGGAGGCACCTTGCTGCCACACGACCGTTAACATACTTATTCCAGAAATATCCCTAATACCGTGGTCGTCCCCACTGCCGCTGCCGCCACCGCCGGGAATCAAAGCGTGCAGCGAAGGGAGGACTAGGATATGAATGGCGAACTCGAGAATCGATACCTGCTCTTTCCTCGAGAGTGGAGCATTTATGAGGATAGGATTAGGACATGAAGTTGATTCCGATCCAGGTATGGGTGGATTTATGTACCTGTGCACGGCATCTACTGAAGGTAAATGTGTGAGGTTTTTCCCGGGATACCTGGAGAAGCTCGCGATCGAGAGTCAGTCTTGGATGGACTAGTTGGAAGCATAGGCCTGTGAGACTGTAGAATGGAACTTGATGGAAATACTCGAATCAGTAGGAGATCATATAAAATCAAAATCTGTGCATGATACTATGTACTGCGAGATTCAAATCCTATCCAATGTCTAATGTGTTCACAAGATTCCGGCTACGAGAGCAATTGGCGGACACGGGCCGCACGCTTCTGAGGGTCTGCTATAGCCTTCTAATTCCCGATTTGCTCAGCAGCTTCGGCAGGCTTCGGATAAAGATATACTAGATCATTCAAATGACTCTGGTCTGAATGAATTGGTCGAAAGGAAAGAGCTACGTCCCTCCGTCATCCAGGCTAGAAAGCTGCTGAAGGAGTTAAAGGAGAGCCGCCTGGCTTCGTCGTATTGGCCTCGAGCTCGATACACCTCGGCAAGAGCCCGTACAGCATCGGCTCTACCTTTGCTGTCGCCTCGAACTCGATGCACTTTAGCAAGGCCCCATAGAGCGTCGGCGCTGCCTTTGCTGTCACCGAGGTCGGTGCAAATTTCCAAGGAGTCGGAGTATAATCGGATAGCTTGGTCGTACTCGCTTCGAGCTCGATACAAATCAACGAGACTCCATGTACTTTGACTGTCGCCTCGAACTCGATGCACTTCAGCAAGGACCCATAGAGCGTCAGCTCTGCCTCTGCTATCGCCGAGGTCGGTGCAGACTTTCAAGAATTCCGAGTAGAATCGGATAGATTGGTCGTACTCGCCTCGAGCTTGATGCGCATTCGCGAGATCCCATAGAGCATCGACTCTACCTTTGCTGTCGCCTTGAGCTCGATGCACTTCAGCAAGGCCACATAGAGCGTCGACTCTGCCTTTGCTGTTGCCGAGGTCGGTCCAGATTTCCAAGGAGTCGGAGTAGAATCGGATGGCCTGGTCGTACTCGCCTCGAGCTTGATGCACATTAGCGAGATCCCATAGAGCCTTGGCTCTACCTTTACTGTCACCTCGAGCTCGATGCACTTCAGCAAGGCCGCGTAGAGCGTCGGCTCTGCCTTTGCTGTCGCCGAGGCGGGTGCAGATTTCCAAGGAGTCGGAGTAGAGTCGGATAGCTTGGTCGTACTCGCCTCGGGCTCGATGCACAGTAGTGAGACCACACAGAGTATCGGATCTACCGTTGCTGTCGTGGAGATCGGCACGGATTTCCGGGGAGTCGGAGCAGAATCGGATGGCTTCGTCGTACTCGCCTTGAGCGCGATGCACCTCAGCAAGACCCCATAGAGCATCAGCTCTGTCTTTGCTGTCGCCTCGGAGTCGATACATCTCAGCGAGACCCCATAGAGCGTCGGCTCTACCCTTGCTGTCGCGGAGGTCGGTACGGATTTTCAAGGAGTCGGAGTAGATTCGGATGGCTTCCTCGTACTCCCCTTGAAGCCGATGGAGAGTGGCCATATCAAATAAGATATCAGCCCTTTCTTTTCTGTCACCGAGGCAGGTAAGACCTCTTGGGGGATTGGAGTAGCGGGCGATGGCCGGACCGCCTATGGAGCTCGAAGGCCATTCCGCATAATGCGGATCCGTAATCATTTGTTCTCCGTCGTAGGGGTCATCACAGAGCTTCAACGCCTCAGAGTAAAGCTGCAGAGCCTCATTGTACTCTCTTCTGACTCGATGGAGTTGAGCGAGATTTCGCAGACACAAAATCAGCTTATCTCGTTTGCCCGGCATCCTCGAGGCTTCAACGGCTTCAGCGAAGAATTCGGATGCCCTGCCATATTCAGCTCTAGATTGGTATAAATGTCCCAACTGCGTTAGGGTGTCAACAGAGAATGCTTTGTTGCGGGGTTTTCCTGTTATTGGGAACTGGTCGAGTTCCGGAACGAACCTCGGCTATTAACAACACATCATCAGTTGGCTTTCAATATGATGGAACCAGATCCTCGCACCATTGCTCCGATGGATGTTCGGCAGTAATCAGCCGTCGGTCTTTTGATCGGATTATGTTGCCAACACATATTCATAAGGGAGCAAAGTTCATGGATCAGAGATAGATGAGGATTTCCGGCCAGTGATGGCAGCTCTCCCCCAATGACGCGTTTGATAACAGCAATGTCTGTTGAGGCATCTTGAAATGGAAGAGTGTTCGTCATAACCTATTCCAAGGCCCATTGTGAGCTTCAATTACCTATCCTGTTCGATTTAAGTAGTCTTACCTCGTAGGCTATCCATCCCAATGCCCAGATATCACTCCAAAGGCCAAGTTGGTCTTCGACTAGTAGCTCTGGAGCAGCCCAGCGAAGGGTATACTTATTCCCCGTCAAGGTTATGGTATTGGTGGAGGGGCAAAAAGTCGGATTAAGCGATTGTGCTGGCGGCGGCGCCTGGCTCTCAACCTGATCGGCCTGCCTATTGAGATCACGCGTTGATAGACGACGAGCGGAGCCAAAGTCTGTAATTGCCGCGTGGTGGTGCCGGTCGACCAGCACATTGAGCTGTATCATTTAGGATTCAGTCTCTCAAGCTTGCTCTTTGTTAGGACGAGAACATACCGACTTAAGGTCGCCATGGCATATTGGCGATTCTCGGTTATGGAGATATTCCAATCCCTGCACCACATCATTAATCTAAAACACAACGTCTAAGGGTTTGGGCCTCGGAAAACTGCTTTGATCTTACCAGCGAGATTCTCTCGGGTATTTCCCAATCTCGTAAGGCAACAAAGTCCTTCAAATTTCCATTGTCGGCCCAGGGAAACACAAGCCAAATAATACTCTTGGATGTGTCTTCAGCGAATCCCCTAAACTCGACAATATTTGGGTGTGAGAGCTCCACTTGGAATTCGGCTTCCCTGATTGCTAGCTGAATGAACTTGAGCGCTTACGCAGCATTTCTTCGGTCGGCCGAAGCATTCTTACCCCCAGCGTTCGTCCGATATCGGTGTCATCTGCTACCCTTATCTTCTTTACTGCTACAAACTGTAGGATCTCAGTTCAATAATGAGCGGTGAGAGGAAGAAGAAGTGGTCGACTACCGACCTCCCAGGGTCTGAAAGCTTTCGAAACTGTCGCATGCCCTCCAGAGAACTCCTCCGCGTCTTTCTGAAATTCGATCGAAGAGGGGTCAATTCTCCAGCATTCGAGCTTTGTTATTCTGGCCCGCTACGAGCAAAGTGTTTCAATTAATTTATTAAAATCGCCATCCAGACCTTGTACAAAACGCACCAAATTGGCGCTTGTCTCCGATCCACCTGAGGAACCACAGGGATCGACCGCACAAGGGTTATAGACATCAGCATCATGGCTCTCACCTTCCATCGAAGTTTTTGCTGGGAAGACTGATGCGGAAGGGGGTTTATGATAGGCGGGCCGGGAGTGGGATTGCGCGTACTTAGGACGGGCTTAAGTAGTCTCCCACCGGGAGACTAAATACAACTTGGGTGGGGCAGGGCAGGTGGGGTTTATTTAGGCTTAAGTAGTTAGCACACCTCTTCACGCTCGCGCCACTTTGGAAGGTTCCTGACAGAGTCTAACCAGTCAGGGCGAGGGATTATCGCGTGAATCAGCATTTCAAAACGCTGCGGACAGCTCATCATCAGGAGTGCTGGCAATTTTCCCTCTCCGGTCGAGCCCTTGTGGTAGGGAAGGTTGAGCACGAGCTGGACCATTGTGGCTGACCTTCTAAAGATGGCAGCCAGCCCACCTCATCGCCACCGTAAAGTCCAAACCAATCCCGTTTGCTTGCATATTCTTCCCCTGCGTGCTCGACTAGAGTTCTGGTATTTCCTTGGGCAAAAGTGCACCGTATTTCAATAGACTCATACATAGGCCGGCGGACATAGGCAGATAGAGATAATGAAAAGAAACACAAAGAATTGATGCAGGGCGGGGTGGCTAGGAAGCGAGAGAGGCAATAGTGGCTACGGTGGGGGACGGTGAAGGTCAGTGATGCGTGGCGGAAGACAACAATAGTTCAGGCGAATTTACGACGCGCGAGGAACAACGATGCGTGGGGGGAAGATGTCTGGTTGCTGCCTTTCGAGGGAAAAGCGTCCCACTCCCCTCAGTCTTGCGCGAGCTGTGCGGCCGAGAGGAGACTCTCCTTTACTGAGCGCGGAACAATGGCAGTAGACCCAGTAGAGATAAGTAAAACGAAGATATCCATCCTTGATTTTAGCGGATAGAAAATAGGAGCTATTTCGGACAACCCCCTAAACCTATTTCCGGCCAGGTCCGGCCTAATTTTTCTGATCCCTTTCTCCCACTGTCTTTTATTGGAGATTTTAGTACTATATTCAATACTATAGGGGGCTCCTTTGTTCAAAATTCTGCACTCGCGAGAAATCACTGCCCCCCGTACAAAAAGCCACCCCCGTCCTCCTTGGCGCCGAAGTCCCTCCACATGAACAATCGACGGAGGTCGCCGAGAATTTTCGCAGTGGGGGTGGGCCCAATTCTCGAGAACGCGAGTTCTCTAGACTAAGAAGGGGCTACAACCATTCTCGAGACGCGATTAGGTGGGACTGCAGCGACCCCTGGAACCCTCCAGCCACGCGCGCGGTCCAATCGGAAGGTATGGTGACTAAGCCGGCGCCTCAGATCGCCAGGAGCGGGTTTGAGGTCTTCGCCATCGTCGCCGATATGAGACGATTCGAACGACTGAGCCATTGGTGTCGGGGATTAGGTACAAGGACTGCACGGTAGGTTGCAAAATGTTCCTTAGTATCGGTAAAGAGTTGGCTCAGCGGTTAGCTACTCACAATTCAAAGAATAACCCGCGGTAAGGTGAGGATGTTATTCCAGATGAAGATGCTGGGGACGGTGCCTTTTGTTTGACTACGGAAGCTATATATATAAGCACCCATCGCAACTGAACGGTGGAGTTACTTGCCCGTCAGCTTCCTTCAGAACACCTTTTCGGTGACACTCGCGGAAGTGATGCCGTGGGTCACCATGAGGAAGATGCTCGTGACGACGGACAGGACTTGCAGCTGCGTTTTACCCATCCAAGGTAACGCTTTAGGGAGGTCGACATTGCCGCTGACGGGACGAAATTGTGTCAAGACGTTTCGTTGGAGTAAAGATTCACAGCCCTATGCACACGAAGAACCCCGCAACACTGCCGAGACCAAACATCCTCCTCGCCCAAGGGTTGCCCACTTCTCGCTCCAAGGGGGAAGGAGGTCGACGAGGATGGCTCGATCAGTTGCCTGAGCTTACAGAAGCACCAATGGTGCTAGATTGGCGCGGGTGGTTTACGACTGGACTAACCTGCATTAATGGAAAAGTCGATACAATATATGGCCCACACGGCGAATGCAATCGTTAACAAGCCGTTCTGCAGGATGCTGTTAGCTCACGATTCAATTGTGCAGAAAGAGAGAGGCGACGTACCGCTCGTGTTTCAGCAGTAGTAAATATACCCGAAAACCAGCGGGTGAAGCCAAGGAGAATTATGGCACCTACGCAGATCAGGGAACCGCCCAACATGTAAGGTCGCCTTGGCCCGAAGCGAGATTTTGAGTGATCGGCTAGGACTCCGATCAAAGGTTGAACGATGAGGCCGTTGAGGGGTCCTGCAACGAACACGATGGACATGAGGGACTTGGAGAGGCCGAGCGACAACAGGTACGGTGACGCTATAGTCCAATAAGCGATAGTAGAGTCGTTAGGCACGCTCCAGGCCAGCCCGAGACCCGCTGCACCTACCGTATCCCATCTCTACACTCCATACTATCTGGAGACCCAACATTCCGATCATGAGGGGTGGCATACGTGCCCATCTTGGACCCTTAACGCGAGCGACCCCAGACCATGTCGCATTCGACGATGAAGAAGAGGAAGAAGTGAGACCAGAGAAGCCGGCTATTCAGGAATCGTCGCTCCTCGAGTTGCCTGTTGCAAGACGAGGCTGGTTGTATGTGGGGGGAATGGACTGGGTATTGTCGACGGTGGGTTCGGGACGACGTTGCAATCTGGACCTTTCCCAGTTGCGTAGCGTCGATGTTCGTTTTTCGATGCTGCGCACTCCAACGTCAGACACCCCACCCCGAGAATTCCGCCCCTTACGCACCGCCAATTATTAGGCCCCGATCTCCAAGTTCCTGCTGTAGCCCAGCGTTGTTTTCCAGCCCAGATCGCTCCCTGGTTAGCGTGCACACACGGCAAGGAAGTTTCGAGCTCCGACAAGGTAGCACCCTTGATGCCATACAACCGTTAACATACTCCAGAAACACCGTGATCGTCCCCATCGCCGGCGATTAAGGCATGCAGCGAAGGGAGGACTTGTATATAAATGGCTAACTCGAAAATCGATGGCTGCTCTTTCCTCGAGAGTGGACTTATTAGGATAGGATTAGCACATGAAGTTGGTTCCGATTCAGGAACGGGTGGATTTATGTACCGGTGCACGGCATCTACTGAACGTAAATGTCTAAGGTTATCACTGGTATTCTGGGAGAAGCTCGAATGTCAGTCTTGGATGGACCAGGTCGAAGCATTGGCCCGCGAAACTGTAGAGTGGAACTTCACGGAACACTCGAACCAGCAGGAGATCATATAAAATCAAAATTCCTGCATGATACTATGTACTGCGAACTTCATATTCTATCCGATGTGTAATGCGCCCATACGATTCCGGCGATCCTCAGCTGCAAGAGCAATTGGTCCACACGCTTCCTCTCATTCCCGATTTGCTCAGCAGCTCCGGGAGCTTTGTCATGAAAATATAGTACATTGCTCTAACCGCTTTAGCTATGATGTACCTTAATAAGACGGAGTAGCAGCACTGCCTTCTCTCTCGCCTAGGGTGTGACAGATCTCCAAGGAGTCGGAGTGGAGCCGGGTGGGTTGGTCGTTCTCGCCTCGAACTCGATGCACCACAGCCAGACCCCATAGAGCGTCGGCTCTACCTTGGCTGTCTCCGATGTCGGCACAGATTTCGAAGGATTCGGAGTAGAACCGGACGGCCTCGTCATACTCGCCTCGAAGGCGGTGCACGTTAGCAAGACCCCATAGAGCAGAGGCTCTGGGTTTCTTGTCCCCCAGGTCGGTACAGATTTTCAAAGAGTCGGAGTAGAGCCGGGTGGCCTCTTCGTACTCGCCTCGAGCTTGATGCACCTCACCAAGACCCCATAGAGCGGAGGCTCTGCCGCTCTTGTCCCCGAGGTCGGTAAGGATTTTCAAAGAGTCGGAGTAGAGCCGGATGGCCTCGTCGTACTCGCCTCGAAGGCGGTGCACCTCAGCAAGACCCCATAGAGAGTCGGCTCTGCCTTTCTTGTCCCCGAGGTCGTTGCGGATTTTCAAAGAATCGGAGTAGAGCTGGGTGGCCTTGTCGTACTCGTCTCGAGCTCGGTGCACGTCAGCAAGACCCCATAGAGCAGAGGCACTGCCGTTCTTGTCCCCAAAGTCGGTATAGATTTTTAAAGAGTCAGAGTAGAGCTGGATGGCCTCGTCGTACTCGTCTCGAAGGCGGTGCACGTCAGCAAGGCCCCACAGAGCGGCGGCTCTGCCGTTCTTGTCCCCGAGGTCGGTACGGATTTTCAACGATTCGGAGTAGAGCCGGATGGCTTCGTCGTACTCGCCTCGAAGGCGGTGCACCTCAGCAAGACCCCATAGAGCGGCGGCTCTGCCGTTCTTGTCCTCGAGGTCGGTACGGATTTTCAAAGAGTCGGAGTAGAACCGAATGGCTTCGCCGTACTCGCCTCGAACGTGCTGCACCTCAGCAAGACCCATTAGAGCGTCAGCACTGCCTTTGCTGTCGCCTCGAAGTTGATGAACCGCTGCCAGACCCAAGAGAGCGTCGGCTCTACCTTTGCTGTCGCCTCGACGCTGATGCACCTCGGCGAGAGCCTTCAGAGCGTCGGCTCTACCTTTGCTGTCCCCGAGGCTGGTGTAGATTTTGAGGGAGTTGGAGTAGAGTTGGATGGCTGCGTCGTACTCGCCTCGAAGTTGATGCACCTCAGCAAGACCCCTTAGAGCGTCGGCTCTACCTTTGCCGTCGCCTCGAAGTTGATGCACCTCGGCCAGAGCCTTCAGAGCGTCGGCTCTACCTTTGCTGTCCCCCAGGCTGATGTGGATTTCCAAGGAATCGGAGTAGAGTTGGATGGCTGCGTCGTACTCGCCTCGAAGTTGATGCGCCTCAGCGAGATTCCTTAGGGCGTCGGCTCTACCGTTGCTGTCGCCTCGAACTTGATGCACCTCAGCGAGAGCCTCCAGAACGTCGGCTCTAGCCTTGCTGTCACCTCGAAGCCGATGCACCTCAGCGAGAGCCCCTAAAGTATCGGTTCTACCTTTGATGTCCCCGAGGTTGGTGTGGATTTGGAAGGAGTCGGAGTAGAGTTGGATGGCTGCGTCGTACTCGCCTCGAAGTTGATGCACCTCAGCAAGATCCCTTAGGGCGTCGGCTCTACCGTTGCTGTCGCCTCGAAGTTGATGTACCTCAGCCAGAGCCTCCAGAACGTCGGCTCTAGCCTTGCTGTCGCATGGAAATAGATACACCTCAGCGAGATCTCTTAGGGCGTCGGCTCTACCGTTGCTGTCTCCTCGAAGTTGATGCACCTCAGCCAGAGCCTCTAGAGCGTTAGCTCTACCTTTCGTATCCCTGAGGTCGTTACGGATTGCCAAGGAGTCAGAGTAGAGTCGGATGGCTTCGTCGTACTGTCCTTGAAGGCGATGGAGACCGGCCAGATCGAACAAAGTGTCGGCTCTCCCCGTTCTGTCACCCGAGTAGGAAATGATTCTTGACGTGCCCCCTGCGGAGCTCGGAAACTCATCCGGATCCTGCATCACGTTGTCTCTGTGGTAGAGGCTATCATAGAGATTCAACACCTCAGAGTAGAGCCGGAGAGCCTCATGGTCCTCTTTTCTGACTTGATGGAGTTGAGCGAGATTACGCAGACACGCAATCAGCGTATCTTTTTCGCCCTCCATTCTGGAGGCTTGAAGGGCTTTCGCGAAGAATTCGAATGCCTTCCCAGTTTGACCCCTGGATTGGTATAGCTCCCCCAATTGCGTCAGATGATCGGCCGAGTAAAAGGCGTCGCGGGTTCTTCCCGTTATTAGGAACTGGTCGACTTCCGGTACGAACTTTGGCTATTAAGCACACGCCATGAATTGTCTTTCAAAATGCTGGAACCAGGACCTCGTACCATTGCTCCGATAGACGTCCGGCAATAATCGGCTGTCGGCCGTTTGATAGGATTATACTGCCAACACATATCCATAAGGGTGCAAAGTTCATGAATCAACGATAGATCAGCGCTGCTAGCCAGTGAGGGCAGGTCTCCCCGAATGACGCGTTTGATAACAGCGATGTCTGTTGGGGCATCTTGGAATGGAAGAGTGTTCGTCATAACCTATTCCCAAGCCCATTAATGAGCTTCAATGACCTATTTAGTTCGACGCAAGTGGTCTTACCTCGTAGGCTATCCACCCCAATGCCCAGATATCACTCCAAAGGCTTTGTTGATCTTCGACTAGTAGCTCTGGAGCAGCCCAGCGAAGGGTATACTTATTTCCCGTCAGGGTTATGGTATTGGTGGAGGCACAAAAGGTTGGGTTAAGCGATTGCTCTGGTGGGACTTGGATCTCGACCTGATCGGCCTGCCTGTCGAGATCACGCTCTGAGAGACGACGAGCGGAGCCAAAGTCGGTGATTGCCGCGCGGTGAGATCTGTCAACCAGCACGTTCAGCTGCATCATGTAGGATTCAGCCTCTCAAGCGTGTGCAATATTAGGACGAGAACATACCGACTTAAGGTCGCCGTGGCAAATGGGTGGTTCTCGGTTATGGAGATATGCCAACCCTTGCACCACATCGTTAATCTGGAACACGACGTCTATGGGCCTGTGTCTCGGAGAAGGGCCTTGATCTTACCAGCGAGATTCTCTCGGGAATTTCCCAATTTCGTAAGCCAACAAAGTCCTTTAGATTGCCATTGTCGGCCCAGGGGAACACAAGCCAGACTAGACTCTTATTTATGTCTTCAGCAAATCCTTTGAAGCCGACGATGTTTGGGTGAGAGAACTCCGCTTGGATTTCAGCCTCCCTGATTGCTAGCTGAGTGACGTCGAGGGCTTTAACAAATTTCTGCTCAGATAGTCGAAGCGTTCTTACCCCCAGTGCTCGCCAGCGATCCGTGTTTCCCAGTATCCTGATTTTTTTTACTGCTATAAACTTTAGAATTGTAGGTCAATGATGCGCTATAGGAGAAGAAAGAACGGCTGTACGACCGACCTCCCAAGGCATAAAAGCTTTCGAAACTGTCGCATGCCCCCCAGAGAACTGCCCCGTGTCTTTCTGAAAGTCGATCGAGGAGGGATCAATTCTCCAGCGTGCAAGCTTCTCCATCCTAGCCAACTACAAAAAAAGCGTTTCCATGAAAGATTAAAATCGATATCCAGAGCTTGTACGATACGCACTAATTTCGCGTTTGTCTCCGATCCACCTCGGGGGGCACGAGGATTGACCGCGCAAGGGACGTCGACATTGGCTTTATGACTCTCGGCTTCCATCGAAGTTTCTGCTTGAAAGAGCCAAGAAATCGTATGCGCTGAGCTTTATACCTGATTTTGGGCGGGGGAATGATAAGTGCGAGGTTGTATCATGGACGAGGGGGAAGTGGTTTGGGGGTGGACCGTAACAACGGCTCGAATAAGTAGCGCCCCTCTTCACGCTTGCCTGATCATGAGGCAGATCCTGCGGGATTTCCATGCTTCGCTTTGGAACCTTCCTCGGAAAGTCTAACCAATACCAGTGGGGCGAAGGCGTATCGCTCGAATCCCTGACCGTCTAATTAAGCGAAGCCAGAGGGAAGGGGTTTCTCAGCCCAAAATGTTCAGGCACACTCTACCCGTTTTCACCCGCCTCGGTGACGTCATTCCGCATCCTGCCGTACCTTCACGTTAAGCCCGTTTACTCCGCTTCGACCGACGCATTGCTATTCTATGGCGGGCTTCACCCGCCCTCCTGATGACGGAACTCCTCGGCACCCAGAAAGCGATCGAGGGGGTTGCGGAATTCATCAAGGCAACGGGACCTTTCATTAAATCGGGACGGGAAACGTGGCGTAGGCGCTCCAGGCAGACGCTGCCGCCCATGCCAGCCCAGGCTATCACGTCACCTCCATATCCATCATCATCTCCGTTCCATCCTCTCTTAACGGTAGATCTCTATAAACCACTTGACCTCCATTACTTGCTTTCTCTTTCCTGACTGTGGACCTGGACTTGTACTTGGACTATTAGCCGTGACTTAGTTTTCCTCTCTAAATGTTCCCATCCATCCGATGTGTTTTCCCTCTTCCGCTTGTTGTAAGTGGGTATCTGGGGTCCCGCCCTCCCTGCGCACCTTGACGTCCTTAGGCAGTCTGCTTGCGCGTTCTAAATTTAGATTATCATCGACGCATTGCCAACCTGCATCCTAGTCTCTCGTACGTATCCTTATGCTGGTTCGATACTCACTCGGCTCCTGGCTTGGGTCGGGGTCTATATGCTGACATTTACTCTCTAATAATATTTCCGGCTTTAAGACCGAATGCTCGTTCCCAGCTTATGCCGAAGCATTATGTTGCAAGCTAACCGGCACCACCGGAATGGGATTTATCCCCAGAATCGCACTGCAGTTTCAATTCTTATCCACAGCACGACAATCCCAGTAACTGCAATGGACCTACAGTATTTTCTCCCTTCCATAGATTATAGTACCTTAGTGGGAGCTACATGCGGAAGGCATGTAACTAGCTGGTCTGAAGCCCCTCTCGAGAGGGCTGGCTTGAGCCACCTCGAGTCCTCCGTGCCCAGGAAATGCGTTAGCACTGCCTTTGCTAACTCGTACTCCTCGTTCGTACCCCGCATCCAATCCCTCACTCCGATCTCTTTCCGACAAACAAAGCATAAGTCCTTTCCTTCCTCCGCAGCTTGCATAAGTATTTGACTGATGATCGTCTCCTCCGTATCCTCGTCGAGTCGACGACCCTGCACCCAGAACCAAGCATCCACGAGAGTCTCCTGGCAAGACTTTCGCGTGCACCCTGACCCCAACCCTAGAAACCTCTCCGATTCAAGGACCTGCTGTCGATGAATTGAAACCTCCTTTCGCGCGTAATGGATGATGGAGGTCGCTTTGACGCCGAGGACAGAGGCGTCCGCATCCGAAAGTAGAGCTGTCCGCAGAGCAATGTATATATATGCCCCACGAACCCACTCTACAATTTTGCATCTACGTCCGAGACTAACTTTGTCAAGTGGGCTTAGATGGAACCTTTCTAGGCTGGCTTTGCTGCGAGTGCAAAGGTCGTGGAACCCCCAATCACTAGCCAATGCTAGAATAATTTTGAGCTCTTGGAAAGAGAACTCCTGTAATGAACTGGATTAAGGTTTATATAAGACGTTCACGAGTAATACAAGGTCGCTCGATTTACCTTGCCCGAAATGCATCAAGAAAGAGGTCGAACTCATCGGTCGTAACATCATCCAGTTGAAACGCCTTCTCCCTTTCCAAACGCCTAATCCCGGGAATTGTTCTACGTGGATCTTTGTGACCGCCCTCTGGCGAGTAAGCGAAAACACCGGTCATAGTATCAGAAAAGTATCTTGAACTCAATATCCATCTCAGCCCCTTGTCCTCGGACTAATCAAGAAGCGTTAATGACAAAATCCTTCTACTGCAGCTGATTCATAAATCGGGCTCACATATATAGTTACGCCTCCTAGCTCCCGTGGAGAATCATTCCCATCGGTCGAATCGAATTCCGGGCTGTGAGCCATTCCAAGTTCTGCCTCCTCTTCTGCCTCAGACCGGTCGACGACTGCTGATGTTAACCCTCCTTCCGCTATGCGCAACCTCATGGTAAGATCACTTGGATGTTAGAGCCTGGAGAAGGCTTGAAATCCTGCTACATACCCTCGGGAATAGAATCCGGCGCCTGCAAGCTATTCATCTGCGAGATACCCGAAGCTTCTTCAGGGATTGTTGGAGAACCATCCGCATTCACGATGGGGTTAGGTTCCGGATGAGCAAAAGGGCATGCGTCTCCATTGTGGCACCCCCTTCTAGATTTGTAGTACCAGCAGCGGCCCCGTTTCCGCGCCGGCACTAGTACTTCAACTTCTTCCGTGCCTGGTTCGAAGACGGGATCCGCATTTGATCCGAAGCTCATCGATTAATGGTCTGATTATAGATCGGGTGATTATGGGAAGGTATGGTTTGAATAGCGTATGCGGGTAGTTTCAGATAACATTACGGAGATAGGACCTCTGGTCGCCAAAGCAAGCCACAGCGTACACGGGGTTAGCGGACTATCACCGAATCGTTTACTCCCAGTCGTATTGGAACTATATTAGATGTTGCCTCCCAATGTATCAAAGCGCATCAAAATTTCGGGGCGACCAGCAGCGACAGAGAAAATACAGCAGAAGGATAACCCTGGGGGCCCCAGATTGCGTCCAGTCTCTTACCTGGGGCCCAAGATGCGCTCCAACCCAAGTTATTTCCATGATGCACGCCATCTGTATACAAATCAACTGCCATCAAGATAGATAGATAGGTGCGGAATCCGAACTAGACTATCCACATAGCTGTCGTCTCTCCCAATACCTGTTCTATCGCGGCTTCCGCAACGGCCGCCTCCACTTGCCGATCCTCCAATGCCTTGGCAAGAGCTCCGTCCGAGGCACAGATCTCGCAGAGCGCAGTACCACTCGAGAAGATTTCGTCAAACAGTACAGCGCTCACCGCCAGGTTAGACATTTCTGGAGAACCGCCGTTATCCAGGATTTTGACCCAAGCGTCTCGCAGAGCCTGACGACATGAATAACGCTTGCATTTCCATTGCTGGACATCGGTAAAGGGGAGAGCTCGTAGGCGCTGGATGACCACCCGTTCCCTGGCACGGGCAACGGCGGTAGTGGCTTTTACCCCAAGGGCATCGATTTCTTCCGTACTGAGAGGTGCGATTCGAGTTGCAAGGGCGAGGTACGCCTCTCGAATCCACTCCAAGTCTTTGCACCTCTTCGCCAAAGCAAGCTTGTCGAATTCGCTCAGGTTGGCATGTTCTAGGCCGCGTTTAGCTCGGAGTCGAAGGGCGTCGAATCCCCAATCACTTGCCAGACCCATGGCAACTTTGAGATCTTCGGAAGAGAATTCAAAATTTGGACTGCAGAGAGTAATGTGAGCTAGGACGGGTAGACAATAGCAGACTACGTACTGAGCGCGCAAGACGGTCAAGAATACATCGAAGTCATCGGCCTCAACACCGCGAAGTTGATATTCATCCCGGCCATTGCCCTTTCTGATCAGGCCCCGAAGACTTTTGCAAGGGTCCTGCGTTACTCTTTTCATACCTTGATCTGAATAGGCAAAAACGGAGGCCAATAGCGGAGAGCTCGGGGCAATCTCTGCGACATCAATCGTCCAAATGCGCTGCTCGTCTTGTGACTGCCGCGGAGAAAGAGTAAGACAACGAGGCACCGAAGGTTTTGATTCCCTGGAATCACTTACGAGAATTGTGATGTTTCGAAAGCCCCACGATTCCTCGGAATCTAGAGCAGGCTGTTGGGATACAACCGCCGCCCGGGTTGTTCCGCCCTCTCGTCCCATAGAGGGCGACGTTGGAGGGGCGTAATCCCAATCTATTATACATAACGCCGCAGGAGATGATCAGAAGAATATATTATCGTTAAATTCGGCCTCGAAGCTTGTTATATGGTCAATTCGCTCACTTTCAGCAAAGGAAGTCGATGAGGAAGGCTTATCAGCGTCGGAGGGGCTATGGCTGAATTTGCACGAGTCCCCAAAGCGACACGATCCTACCATGAAAAGCGGGTTGATCTCCACTGGGAACGAGGTAATGAGATAACACTTAAACCTACCGCTCCACATGAAGTGTTTGCATGGCTGTGTTTTAGCCCCCGGGGCCATCACGCGAGGCTCCTCGACGCTTGTACCCTCAACGCTACCTTGGTCAGTCGTATCCTCCTTAGGTTGTGGATCCACGTGAATGAATGTGCATGCATCTCCTTTAAAGCAGCCCTTGGGAGTTCCGTAGTGCCGACATCGGACTGTCTTGAACTTTCTGGGCCGTGTCGGAGGGGCGAGTTTTACCGTTTCGTCAATATCAGGGGCGTTCATGGTCAAATTTGAGGAGGGTTAGAAGAATAAACTCATAATCTATCTAAGAGGTCCTTTATACTTCGCGGGCGGTC
>WSTY01000638.1:0-16246 GCA_019633465.1 Tulasnella sp. 417 | reverse complement strand
CCATTATCGCTGACGGCATGGTTCGCTTGTGAAGGAATTACTATCCCTGAAGAGTATGGTGGCCTTGCATCCGGTTACCTGCAACACACCCTTGCCATGGAAGGTAAGAGTCTTATATATCCTTTGACCGCTTCTTCCTTTTGCCTGACAAATACTTCCTTCACCACAGAAATTTCTCGCGCATCAGGTTCCGTTGCACTGTCATATGGTGCCCATTCGAACCTCTGCGTGAACCAAATTTCTCGCCATGGAACTCCAGCACAAAAGACGAAGTACCTCCCTCCTCTGGTTTCAGGAGACAAAGTTGGTGCTCTAGCGATGAGTGAACCCGGAAGCGGCAGTGACGTCGTTAGCATGTCATTAAAAGCCGTCAAAAAGGGAGACCGCTATATCCTGAACGGCAATAAATTCTGGTATGCTCCTCCAACCATTTTGGGGGCATCCCGGTGAGACTCAACCATGCGGTAATTCACAGGATAACCAACGGCCCGGTAGCGGACACTTTGGTCGTCTATGCCAAGACTGATCCTGAAGCCGGACCGAAAGGCATTACGGCCTTCATTGTCGAGAAGGAGTTTAAGGGATTTTCCACGCACCAAAAGCTGGACAAAGTCGGCGTATGTAACGTTCTTTCCGTATGTGCGAGGGTATTTTGTTTACACCCCGATAACAGATGCGAGGAAGCGACACCTGCGAACTTGTCTTCGAAGATTGTGAGGTGCCAGAAGGTAGGCACGTTTCAGCATGTAGTTGTTGCCTTGCTGACTTCTTCGTTAAGAAAATGTCCTTGGTGCGGTAAACAAGGGTGCCGCCGTATTGATGAGTGGTCTTGATCTGGAACGGCTCGTGCTGAGCGGTGGTCCGTTGGGGTAGGTTACCCCGACCGAGTCCTTCCATCCCTCAACTAATCAGCTTCACGCGTATTTCAGCCTGATGCAAGCTGCTTTTGACATTGCTGTCGAATACATACATGATCGGAAGCAGTTTGGTCAGCCGATTGGCACCTTCGAGTTAATACAGGGCAAGGTTGCAGGTATGCCGACCACGCCCATGTGACAGATCGCAGCTCACCAGCCATGTAAACCAGACATGTATACCAAGATGAATGCATCTAGATCCTACGTCTATGCCGTCGGTCGGGCTTGTGACAAGGGCCAGATCAGCAGAAGGGTAAGTGTTTACTTGGTATCCCTGAGTACGCCAACTAACATCGCCTCCAAAGGATTGTGCTGGAGCAATTCTCTATTCAAGCGACCGCGCAGTTGAAGTCGCCATGGATGCGATGCAATGTCTAGGTGGCAACGGTTACATCAACGGCAAGTTGAAAGACTGCAACTTGAACCCGATTAGAGTCTAAACACAGTTGTGCGCTTCACAGATTACCCGACAGGGCGGATCTTGCGCGACTCGAGACTCTATACGGTTGGAGCCGGAACACAAGAAATTAGAAGAATGCTCATTGGCAGAGAGTTCAACCAGGAGGTCCTCGGAAAGCCATAGCAGTTGGGCTTGGGAAGGTATTGATTGCTCGGTTCAATACCGTACATCACAGAATGAGCATAGGAATGGAATCTCTGGTGCAGCCGCAGCGATATGTTTATCAGTGTCTCGTTCCTGTATGCGGCACGTCAAAGCTTGTAAATGATCACGTAGGCCGGTCGGGCGGCTTCATTTTTGTAAACGACTTGCTCGTCGTAGTTAAGATGTAATCCAACCTCCCCGATTACCTAGAGGGCACGATAAGCACGTTTTAGTGGAGCCAGAAGTATTCGCATACCGAGTGGTAACCGCTCGGAGGCCCGGTTAGGTGGGTAGTCGTAACCTTTAATGGATACCCCTTACCGAGCACGACGCGAGCTACCAGCATCGCCCTATAGCCCGAGGTCGGAGGGGTCACAGTATAATCGTCGGCTCTACAGGAGACTGTCAGAGTTCGACGTTCCCGCAAAGCCTGGAACCCTTACTTGGAAGAAACCGATGACGTATATATACCTCGACCAAATCTCATGAAGGCGCGACCGTCCGCTGTTCCTGCTTTAGCGATAGCAAAAGAGGTCTTAACTATGCAGCAAAGCCGACAGGATGAATTCTTGCATGGCTTGTTTAACTCTGGCTCGTTGCCCAGCATACAGCATCGCGAGGTGCCATGAAATAACTCCTGCTCTCCGCGGTCAGTCGAGGAGACGCTTTTCAGAACCTTGAGACTTTCCAGAGCTTGCTATTAAATATGCTCCATAATGATATGGTTTTAGCATAGGCCACCTACCGATACGCCGAATAGCCCTCAGCGAGGCCTCGCGATAGTTTTATCTCGTATATATAGCGCAAATCCGGTATTGCTTTCTGTGGATGTTTCCAACCCTCAAAGAACAACCCTTGAACTGCCAGTATGGGGAATTCAGGTGACATGGCGCCATAGGAAAAGGGGTTAGAACATACTTCGCGTATAATCGGTGTCTCCAGGACTCAGTAACTTCAATTCGGTGGAACGCGAAGCGCTGACTGCGATAGAGGATGCAACACCAGGGCTGACCACAGGAGAAGCTGATGACGGCGCCACAACTTGAGCGCGCAAGAGCGAGTTGTTCGGTGTTATGTGTTGCTTTACGATCTTGCCGAGCGGCTTTGGCAGAGACAGCCGGGACGACCCGTCCGAAAAAGTGACCACGTAATGGCTATTATCAACAAGCGAAAGAGCCGCTGCCTTATGCAAGTGAGAGCTTAGGCAATAACCAATTATGTGTCTCGTTCATCGCTTACAATGATAGTGTTGTTCTTCGATGCGCGTGCCTGCTTTGCCTTTTTTGCCTCGCCCCGAACACCTCTGTGACCTCCAAGGCTCACCTGATTTCCGATCTTGACTACAAAGTTGTCTTTTGCGTCGCCAAGAGCAACAAATGTTGCAATCTTTGTTGCAGCTCCGCTGGGATTGAGAACTTCCAATGCCTTCGGGCGTACTTGAAAAAGATGTTGTTCTTCGGTGCCACTTTGCTTTATGATGGCCCACATCTCGTCTGTACATCCAAACGAGACCCTCATAATTTCTCCTCGGAACCCAGGAATACGCGATTGTATTTGCGTTAAAACTTTGGCAGCCACAACTTCCAGGTACGAATTCCTTGGATGAGGTTTGCAACTCTCCGATACAAGTTGGAAGGGCCGCACACCTTGCTTAACAGATAGGCCATCATTATATCTAAGGAAAAATCTCCCCTGACTTCCGAGGGCTAGTTCAAGAATGTCCCGCGTGGTGATGCGTTTGAGCGCAACCTCGAGTTCCGGGGCCACATTGAGCCTACCATCGGGAACTATCAGCCCGCCACCGTTCTTAGCATTCGCGGCAAGCTCTATACGTGCCATTCTATACCCTTTGCCGAATGAACTACCAGGGAGTGATGTCCTTGGTGCTCCCCGAGGCATACTCGGTACGGAAGCCGAGGAAATGACATTGAGCTTAGAGATACCCAAACAAAATTTGTGAGGACTGATCGGGTTGAGTTCTACCAGTCCGACTCAGTCTCGCGTTGAGCAGTTGCTGCGGTGCTGCAATCTAGATGGCAGGCAGTACCGTGAGGGGCAATGGAGAGAGAAGGTTCGGACTGCGGGCGAACACGTTGCCATCTGAATTCGTGTCGTTCCGGGAGGACCATGAATGCCCCAAACTAGTAATTGTCGTGGTACTGTGTGTGTGCCTGTTGACGTATGAGTTGGTGAAGCTACAGCTTTCTCCATCAAATCAAAGTCATTCCGGATCGCTGCCATAATGTGGCCTTGGAATGGCCAGCTTACTTGCTCTTTTCTGGGATCGAGGCTGACGAAAGAATCCACGCCACCTACAAACAACCGAGCCTTAATTCGGAGGGAGGGCCGAGAAATGCCAAATTTAGAAGTGGTAGACGAGTAAGACATCTTCTCCGCGTGTTAATCTGCAGAGAAGGGTGAACAACGGAGTATTGATCCGACACCCTTGCTTTGGTGAACCAAGGATGAGTTCGATACTTTGGGGCTGGGAGAGGTTGGGGGGTTGGAAAGATGCTTCTAACAAGACCTTCCTCACACACGACGGAAGTGAAGGATAAGTTCGGTCCCACGGTTAGGTCCCTCCACGATCGTTACCGCCATGCTTCCAATCCTTACAAAGATTCATAGGGTTATAAGTTATTCCGGGACAACTTGAAGATTTGGTAGCTTTTTGACGCGGGTCACAGCACGGTGGCAAGGGATCCGGTTTGTATAAGTGCTGTGTCTCACGGTATTGATCCCACTGCAGGGAGCGCCACTTCGATCATCTTTGGCCGTAGGTGCATGCCCCCGCCTTGATCCCTATGGCCGCTTATATACTTGGAATCAGTCCGTTCCTTTTGAGAAAACAACTGTCCCCCCTTCTCTTTTTCGTCTCTCGCCTATGTCGATCCCGACTACCGTTCTCAAGAAGTTTGGTAGAGTTATTACAGTGCTATGGGATTTCAGTGTTCGTGACTAAGAAATCTTGAAGACCTTTGGCGGTCTAATAGTAGCTTTTTTTCTAGAACTCAGCCGTTGCTGAAGGGCGGATAACATTGACAGCGGAGCAAATCAAAAACTCTCTTTGCCCGATCGGAGAGGTCGCGAAATTCAACGCATTCGTGCCATCTTCTAGCTTCGTTACAAATCCGAGGCGGTGTAAACGACTACTTGATGCGGGTATCGAGGTCAGCGACGCAGCTCCCTTCTTGGTCTGAGCAACTGAATATTTAGCACTTTCCAACATAGGTTATTGGTTGTCCTGCGCGACAGGGAAAACTGGATCCAGTGGATAGCGCCATCATCAAGACACTGGAGGACTTCCCGCAGACAGATCGCGACACTTTACACTTGATAGTTCAAACCCCTATTGTCCTAGACCCTATGTGCACCGTCACCTAGCCGAAAGTGTCACCTCGCCCAACACCTCCCAGTCTTGCCTCATCTTATGCCCCCTCAGCTGAATCTGACAGATGAGCGCAGGCCTGAGTTCACGTACCAATCCTGAGGTCGTCGCGCAAAATTTTAGGGTCCCAGAGCTCAAGGAGCGAGTGGCATCGGCCAAAGTCAAGTGGCTGAGGGGGTGGGGGGCTCTGCCAGATTTCTCCAAGTGTCAGCGAGTGTCATTACGTTAAATGAGGGTCTGGAGTGGGAAGGTAACCATTTCAGGCGATTTTGTGGCTTGATGTGCGCTTTCCCCTCAGTTCACCCTGAGTATGAAAGTGTCGACTGTCGCGAACTGTCTGCGGGAAGTCCTCCACTAGGGTCTATCGCTCAAAGTCCTATTCAGCAACTTGTCATTTTAATCTCCGGTGACGGCGACTTTGTGGCTGCTGCAAGGGCCGTTCGTGCTGCGGGTCACTGCTTTGGCCTAGCTTTGAGCCCAAACTGGCAGTGCAGCAGGAGCCTTCTTTCTGAAGGTGACATTCTCTTACGCGGCAAAGACTTTGAACTTCTGGAACCGCCCGCCGAAAACGGGTTCTGACCATCCAGATTCGAACTTCATCGTTGGCAGAAGGCTCTGTTCTCATCTAGTTCTGCTCCGCGTAATACTATATTTGATATTGGTCCCTAGCACGGTAATTCACCAAGGAAAGGCTTCGCAGCTAATGTACGCTTGCAAGCGGAGACATGTTGTATAACTGAAGAACCGCATCTCCTTGCCAACACTCAACAATCCCTCTGAGAAGCTGTTTAGCAGCCTTTGTAGCTGGGCGCGAACTTCCTTCCAGGTCTCCGGTGTTAACTTTTGGCTAGGGCGTATTAGGAAATAGAACGCAACCCGGACACTGAACCTGAAGACACCTCCTCTGAACGTCTCGGCCTTTCCGAGCGTTGGGAGGCCCCGAATCATATATTCTTCGTCTGCTGGAGAACCGGTGGAAGAACAAAAGACAAAAGATCTTGGAGCTATTTGGATTTTCCTTTATTGCGCTATGTCTGAACCCGGTCAAGCGATGGTTTTATGAGCATCGATTTGAGAAAGTGCGAAGTGGCAAGATGCAATCGCAAAGTGAGCGCATCTCGGGCCAGATCGAACAAGACCCCGTAAACCGCTTTCTACGCTCTCGGAATGTAATCTAAACTCTCGCTGAGCGGGACCAGTCTGCGGGCCTCTCTGTGCTGGCAGGGGCAAATGCGGTGTGAGAAGAATCAAGAACTGGCGCCAAGATGCAGGCTTGCAGTAGTTAAGGAATTCTTCCAAAAGTTCACTCATCTTCCAGATATCAACTAATAACAACCACGCGCAGGGAATATATTGGCAACTATTAAAGCAAGGGAACTGTCGTCAAGGCTAGTATATGATTAAGTAAGCCGGGCGAATTGCTTCGTCTCTGTACACCACTTGCTCATCGAAGTTCAGGCTTGCTCCTACGTCTCCGAGGACCTGATTCCATCTTTAGTAAGCACCGTAACAGTCGGGGTAGATTACATACCGAGTCGTACCCGACCGGGGGTCCTGTCAGCTGTGGAGTTGTGACTTGCATTGACCAACCCCTCCCAAGCACGACGCGAGCCACGATTATGGCTTTGTATCCCGAATCAGGACGAGTAAGGCTGTAGTCATTAGCTCTACAGGGAAGTTAGTAGAAGAAAAGTGATAACGGCTTAAGAATATTCGTACTTTGAGGATATCGATGAAGTATATATTCCTTGACCAAACCGGGTAAAGGAAGGGCGCCCGACTGGATTTCCAGCCATGGTGGTCAAGAAGGACCCATTTAAAATGCAACATAACCGGCAAGTATTATCTTTGCACAGTTTTGTGTATTTTGGATCATCCCCCAGTGCACAGCAACGGAAAGTGCCATGAAATAGCTCTCGCTCAAGGTGGTCAGCCCAACCAGTGGAACCTAAGACCTGAAGGCTGCGGCGCCCGTCGCGTTAGCAAGCACGAGACTAATGATAAACGACAAAATATAGTCACCGGTACTTTAGGTAGCTCACTACGAGAGTTTCTGGTAGCTGGATCTCCCAGATATGTCGAATCTGTGGCCGGAGTTTCCAGGGGTGCATCCATCCATTCTCAAACAGATGTCGAACTGTAGGGAACATTGTAAGCGACCATTCTCCAAAAATGGTCGAGAGGTCCTACCCCGCCAATAGCCTGATTCCTGATAGTTCAAGAGTCTGAGCTGGGTCGAAGATACCCTACTGACAGCTGGTGTGGTGAAGCTCGGACCAATCAAGAGACCGTCCAAAAGGTTGGGCAGAAGCCCTCCTCGGGACTCAACAGCTTCTTCCGACTCGGGATGAGAAACTTGGACATCTGTTTTCATGTGGCGCTGGACGATCTTTATAAGCACACTGTGCAACTCTGTATAATACGAGCCATCGTCGAACAGGATAAAATAGTGAGAGGCGTCGACAGGTGAGAGTGATGCAGCCTGGATGCGATGCAGAGAAACGATCAAAAGTGATATATGCAGGCGCTTGTTTCGCACATACGACGATTCGGTTAACTTGCGAAGGGTCGATGCCTGACATGCAAGGCGACACCCAATTCCCCACGCGAACTTCGCTTTTGATCTTGATTATAAAATCATCTTCACAGCAGCCGAACGTGATGAATTCGATATCGTTTACTGCTGGGTGAGGGGAGTCCCGGGGCTGCACAATCTCTAAAACGCGCTCTCTCGCTCGAAGGAAATGGCGTGGCTCTTCCCCTCCGCTAACGGCCCATATCTCATCGTCAAACCCAAAGGATAACTTGGTAACTCTTTTGAGAGGTCCATGCAATTGCGGCTGTATTTCCTTCCAGATTTCTTGGGTTAAGTCTGTGATGACAAGCAATTAGGAAAGGAAGCCCGTAGCAGTATTCGACGTGCTTACGGTGTTTTGTCGTTGATCCCGAAGCGTGCCTGATATAAAATCGTCCCTCGCAACCGACAGAGAGGTCGAGGATATCGTGGGCATGGATTATTTTTAGGATCTTTTCGAGATCCGGGTGGACATTGTACCTGCTCTCACAAAGTGGTTAGGGCTTGATCACCGCTTGGCAACTGGCCATGGACGAGTACCAGTCGACACCCTTAGTTGAGTACGCAACCAGCGAATGATCGCCTTTGTACTCTCCCAGGAGGACTTTAGGGCTAACGGAATAAGACGTCATTCCTATTGAAAGAGTATAAGTCATGCACAAGACCCCGGGATAAACTTCCGCAGACCTTTGGTGGAGGAATTCGGTGACAAGATTTCAGTCTGTTGGATTGGCACAGAGGGGGTGACATGGACATCCGTCCCGCTAAATTGAACACGTTGATCCGGCCCAAATCCTGGTGTGGTGATGGAGGTCCGCGAACTTTCCAAAAATGGCATCTCCGACACAAACCCGAGGGGCACGTGACGACCAGAGATGACAAAACTCGACCATGTCTCTTCGCTCATTAGGGAATTTAATTGAGTGACGAGCCTTAATGTTAAACTCCCCCGAAATGATCTAATGGTCTAGGATGATGTGAGATATCACCGCGTGCAAACCACGTTGGGATGCCTGACCCCGCCACATGCAATTCTGACACTTTGGTGGTTCGGAACGGGAGGGGCGGAATTCCATTAGAGGAGGGTCATAGGCGCCCAGTTTCCTGGCTCCAGAGGTTGATAAAGGCTAGTCGAGTGAGCCCGCGATGCCCGGCGTTCGGTCAGGTCCATGCCGGGAGGGCCCGTCATTGCCTGATCGGGCTCCAAGCAGCATCCATCCCTGAACGGCAGCATCTACGCGTGTATTGTGAACCTTATACGTGAGCTTTGTGGAATCTAACATATTGCTCGATTCTCAAGGCGTCCTCTCTCTCCTGAAGTATTATTTGAACAGCTCTTTGGCTTGCTCTCTAACCCATGATGGGGCTCCGCGTCTCACTATTATGGGGGTTTCAGGTAGAGCAAAGAGACCGCTCCTTTCAGGCCTCTCTGATGACGGTTCCGTTTGTAGAAGTCTGCGGTGCGAGGGGGCATGGTCGGGCCAACGGTCGAAAAGAAATTCCCCTCGCTGAAGGCAATGTGTCAAATCCAGGCCGCAAACTTGCACACGCCGACGTCAGGAAAATCTCACCAGTCGAGACTTCGGGAAGAGCCTCGAACGACTGGTGCCAAGGTTGGTGGCCCATCATTGCAATATACACATATAGATCCCATAAACTACATACTAACGTAGAGTATTATCTTCAAGGGCCAGGAACTTCTCTCTCTCGGTCAACCAAAGAACCAGCCTCCGAATAATCTGACCCAGGTCAAATCAGGACCACCACCGGCCGATAGGAACGCCTCAGAGGCTAAGGGTAAAGCCCCCATGTCATCGGCTCAAGCAACTAAAAGAACCGATCGACCTGTGTCCATTCTGAACGAGAATGCGGGCGTTTCCGACAGGAGAGCGATAGCTCGAGATCTAGCGCCGAACCAGCGGCCAAGTACAATCCCCATGTCATCTCAAGAAACCAACACATCGGACCCCAGTAACAACTCCCCATTTAGCTCGAAGCGCTTGCACGAAGTAGTCGCGCTTCTTGCTACAGCACGGAAAGGGCGGGGATGGTCTGTGGCCGCCCTTCGGACTAACTTGGAAACTCAACGGAATCTATTCATGGATGAGAGGTACGTCTACATTCCCCGAGACAGCTATCCTATGCCTTACTCTGCAATGTAGAACCGTGCTTGAATATCTTGAAGAGGGCGTCAGGCTCGGCATACTGACGCACAAAACAAATCCGCCGGTAGGCGGGCGATCGGTTCCGCTGACTTTCTACGCAGTTAAAAGGGGAGAATGAAAGGCGTGATGAGAATTAGTGTAAATGTCTCCGTAGAGCAGTCTCACAATATACAAACCCCATCATCAAAAGTAGCCTCCCTTCGCGCAGGCTTCGAAGTACCTGCGAACGGGGCCCGTTTCCTAGATCCCATACGCGATGGCACGCATCTCTGCAAATTCGTCCCCCACCCCGATCAGCTAATGAACGCCAGGATTACATTTGCTCGTTCCCATCGAAACCACATTGGCCAAGAGGTTACCAAGCCGGCTTACCCTTGGCAGGGTCGCCGTTGGGTTGCCGTTGGGACCCTGCCGGTGATGACTGCACACCGACGAGGTTTGTGGATCCAGCGGTGCACCCAACCGAGGCCAACGGGGATCCCTCAAATCACTGAGACATACCGAGAGTTGGCCCCCATTGCGTCCCGTGGCGCATCTCGTTCTGAAAACTCGGGAGTGAATCAAGAGATCAATGAAGGCGACAGGTGCTAGCTCCGCTTGGTGTGCAGTATGCAGGTGAAGCCCATTGTTTGGTTCGCGGGAAAGGTAGGCGTCGACCCAAAAATGGCGAGGCTTAGACCTCGAGACCCAAGCCAACAAAGGGGTGCACAACAAGGACAGACTCCATCACCTCGCTTTTCATTTATAATGGCAACGAGCCTCTCCGTCGCCTTGCCCACAGTTACTCCCGGATCACCAAACGAACCATGAAAAGACGGGATTGCTGGAATGAAGGCGTTCGCAGAATTCCCAAAGAGGCGTGAATTCCCGCGCGACACAAACGGTTTCATCCTGACCTAACGACACTACAGCGTCGAGCAGAGAGATAAGTGGTATCAGCTGAGCTTTCTCCATAAGTTGGCAGTGACCAAATGGGCGTGGAGCGAAGGCCCAAATCAATTCTTTCCGCCCTGTCCCTGAGCGGGGAGGACAGAGAATTCCAAAACGGGCGTTAAATTAGTCTTCCTAGCTCGTCTGCCGGACTCCATGCGGCACCCAAACAGGTAACTGGTCACCTTGTATCTCAAGCCATGTTTCTCTCTCAGAAATTTGACTGTGGAATTCGGCATCTCGGGAGGGCCCCGTCGTTGCCGCTCTCACCAGATAATAAGGCCGGGGCCAAGCAGGTCCAGACATATGTACTTACCGGCTTGGCGCCACTAGACGCCGGCCACGCTTGGATTGATTTCCCGGCTCGGACTCCCTCGAGGAATCATGACTATCGAGTGTGAACTTACTGAGTGTGGCAACCATATCCACGTGTTTGACTCTTTGTACGCGGAGGGCCATATCTTCCCCTATTCGGGGCGGCGATCGTTTCCAACCCACCCCACACCCTGCCGCTATGGCTATATAACCTGGGCCTTGTGGTTGCAGCGCCAACCCAACTCTCTTTTCACCTTCATAACCCGTCCTTCACGCGAATATGTCGCTTCAATCCGTCATCAAGAGGTTCTATGGTCGGCCGATCAGTGTATTGTGGGACCACCCGGTACGCGTTTGAAGCAGCTAGGTTATTTCAGCAATCTAACCGTTCGAATTGAATATTAGAACTCGCCTGCCGCGAAAGGTGCGGTCGCTCCAATGGCAGCCAAAATCAGGAAATCACTTCGCCCGATCGGCCCCGTCGCGGACTTCATCGCTTATGTACCACCTCTGGATCAGGCTGGTGACCTGAAGAGCTACAAGGAGCTGCTTCAGGCTGGAATTAAGGTCTTTGTCTATTATTTTTTTTATCCCCTGCTCGGGGCGTACTCATATCTTCCTGAAAATAGGTTAACGAGTGTCGCGAGCGCAGAGACGGGGGAGATCCCGTAGATGATGCTATAATCCTGAAGCTCGACGCCATCGGATCGAGCTCAGAAAAAGCATTTGTGGCTTTGATATCGGGCGACGGAGACTTTGCCAAGGCAATTGGAAGGGTCCATGCTGCTGGCCACGGTGTTGGCCTAGTTTTGGCACCGAATATACAATGTAGCTACGATCTTCTTCTATTTGCCGACGCTGTTCTACTTGGAAAGGATTTCCGACTTCTCCCTACTCGTAGTTGTTCTAATTCTAAGAAGCTGTAGAGAATCTTGTCAACTTTGTTGTTGCCCCGAGGCTGCCAATTGTCCCTACTTGGAGCCAGTGACCCCCCTCCACGAAGCGCCTACATCTAAGGTACACACGTCACAATTTGGGTCCTGGAAAATAGGTCAATGCACTCAAACCCAGCTAAGAGGTTCCTTAAATGTCCAACGTCTTTCCCGACTCACATTGTCTCCCCAGCCCACCCGCGCTCCGACATAGATCAACATACTATTCATGATCATACAGCGTGATAATAAATACGCTTTTTCTACAGCTAGGCCATTCCCCCCTGACAGTAGTCCAGGGCAGTTATCCCTCCCCTTGCCAGACAATTTTTTCCTGTAATCTTGCTCCACCTGAGAGCCAGGAGAGTTGACGAGCAATGGGAAACCCCCGAGGAGTATCAAAGGAGTTATATCAACAGGAATTGAGGGGGGTTGAGATGAGAAATCTCGATCGACGGTTCGTGTGGGTCATAAATGATCAGGTATGCTGGCCGGATTGCGTCGTCCCTATACAGGACTTGTTCGTCGTAATTCAAGTTCACTCCAACACCACCAAGCACCTAAATATGTTAGATCGACCAGTTAGTCGAGTCATCTAATAGGGCTAGCCTCGACACTGACGCACCGAGTCGAACCCAGCAGGCGGACCCCACAGAGTCTGCGTTGTCCGATGTATCACAGCTGCTCGGCCCAGTAGCACCTTTGCCACAATAAGGGCTCTATTCTGAGAAGGTATCAGACTGGGGGTATAATCATCGGCCCTAGAAATGGCTCATTTAGATCACGGTGCATCGCTGCATGTCGCAGTGGCTACTTACTTGGACGACACGCTTGTTGTGTAGATTCCATGACCAAACCTAATTTGAGATCAGTTTTAATTAGTAACCTTGATATATACTAAATCGACGCGGCGGACCTCAAGAAGTTTCGGTCTGGCGCTGTACCGGCACGCTCCACAGAGAACGACCTGCAAAGGACGCCGCACAAGCTGCACAACGACGTGAGACATAGCTCTGTATCAGAGTCCCAGTCACCAAGATAGCAGTTACGGGGGGTTCCATGGAAAACAAGCTTCTCGTTGATACCGGAGTCGCCACGCTTTCTCAGGAGGAGCGACCTGGAGTAGAGTTGACGACGATCAGTAGAGGAGGAACGGGCGTGAGCATAACTCTTACCTATAGGCCGAGTAAGAGTCATTCAAATTATCAGGAAGCTCTACCGCAAATATATTAATTATGGTCGGCAGTATTTTATCTCCATGTTTCCATCCATCCTCGAACAGGTTGGCAACTGAAGCATACAGACCCTTTGTTGAATACCTGATACCCTATTCAATCATAGGCTTTCACTTACTTTGCTGATACTCACTACATCCGGGGGACAGAATGCGCAGAGTTGTGGACGTGTTTCGACTGGTTGTCGTGGTCAATCCGACACCTGGGCGAGGCCGAGTTTCGGAGCGAGAACATCGATAAAACAAAGAATATTGGGGTTGGCAACATGTCTCGACGCAATCAGCTATGTCTTGCGGAAGATTATAATCCACGGTTCCATCATCGTACGAGATAAACCAACTGCGACTAATAGGCGACATTGTCATGCTCTAGTTTAATTCGACGTGAGTGTGATTGAAAGTTGGAGGGAGAAACGCGTAGCGCACCAGGATTGTTTTCCCGCTTCGTCTGCCTGCAGAAATGCGGTTTCGAAGAAGATTGCTCCCGCGGCACTCAACCCGCCCGTTCACCGCGAAGGCCCAATCGCCATCCTCTCCCAAGGCGACAAACTCGACCTCGTCGAAGGACTCGATAGAAATAGTATTTGAAGCAAACCTTATTGAGAATGAGCCACACTTGTCCACATCGGCGAAGGGGACCCAAGAGCCAGGGTCTCTCCGAACTCCCCAGTGCTGACCGTTCGGGCCAAGAGTAAGACGGTCCAACTGTGCATTAGGGTCTTGGCCTATTTCTCTCCACATGTACTTGGATAACTCTTGATGTACAAACTTCAGGCTAGTGTGCACGCGAAAGGAGATAGAAACACCCACTTCGCTTTTCTCTGCCCCCTGCAAGATATTTTACATAGTAACGCCCTTCGGATCCCAGAGAGAAGTCCAGGAGATCACGGGTGGCGATAGTACTGAGCAAGCTCGAAAGATCATCCGGAACGTTCGCCCTACGGAAGGTTGAATTGTTCATTATCGAGTCCCGCTCTGATCAATAGCCCGGGCTGAAAGGTGGGATCCTCACCAGACAAGACGTATCCCGGACTGCACAATCCAAGAGTCCTCGCCATCATAATCTCCTAGAGCAACTCGGTAATGCGCTTCTGGAACGGGCATTTAAGCGGGAGTATGGATATTCCTCGAGCCCTTGTCTAGGCCAGGTTAGGGTGTGAGTGGTTGTGGCAGCCGGAACCGCGTACGCGTGCCGCGGAACTTGAACTTGGGAGAGCCTCGCTCCTACCCACTTCGGCTACCCTGAGAATCTTCGACATCCCTGATGCACCTACGTCCATCCACAGCATCCGGAGCAAATGGATGATCTGAATGGATGCGGTGAGACCGCTTAAACTCTCCATCGCGTCTTCTCTTCAGATGTTCGACCATTATCAACTACCCGGCGAACCAAATCTCAGCCCTCCTCAATACGTCCAACAACATCAGACAGAAACGAACTCGGCATATAACCCTTCACTGAGCACAATAGTTGGTATTTTCTGGGACTTTGAAGTGAGTCCCAATGTCGGCTGTCTCGAAAGAACACGGAATGCTCACCCGGGCTAGTGGGAGCTGTCTCTGCATGTTACCGTCCTATGATCACCCTTTGTCATCAGAACCCAATGACTGTGATATGGTAAATCCAATTCGTAATCTTAGTCAACGATTTAGAGCAGTAGTGGCTCTCAAAGCATACCTTGACCAATCGATTACTCTATGTACCATGATGGAGATCCCAGCTTCAAAGTCATCGGGTGTCTCGGTACGTATCCCCCGCTATGGTCGAACTCAACAGAACATCCAAGGTTATTTCTGTAGCTAACAGATTGGCTGCGCCACGACTGAGATCAGAAACACGTCGCTGATAAAATGATACTGGCGGCGAACAAGTATTTGCGATCACCTTGGTCCATTGTCGTAGGCATGTAAATCGCGGCCTGTTAGCACAGCCAAACATAGCTTTAGACAGCATCCGCGTCTTTGAGCCTGGGTGGGAGGTTACGCAAGCGGGCCTCCTCGACTTATTCGAGGGCAGAACTGCGCTCCGTTGTGGCCGACCGGTTGAAGACATATGGTAGCGTCTAACTCAAAAACGGCGCCCAGCCGAGGAACCATTACGGCAATGATATTCAATGAAGTCAGAGGATAAACCACTCTCTCGCCCGCACACCCCGTACGAGTTGGGGTGAACTTGGAGTCGAATATGGAAAGCGGCCCTGTCGCTTCGGAGTCACTGAAGGGCCAGAGACCCCTGTAAGGCAGCGGAAGAAGTCTCTTCTGTATGCGGGCGCTCTCAGTTCTGATGAGATACAACCGAATTACGCCCAAGCTGCATGAGAGGCTGGTAGCGCGCCGAGCAAAAGAGAGACAGTCAGTGGAAGTAGTGGGGCTTTCTCAACGTTGGCAGTTCCCAAATGGACGTGGAGCGAAGGTCCAGATTGATTATTTCCCGCCTGTCCCGGAGAAGGGAGGACATATAATTACCAAAATGGGCGTTAAATGAGTCTTTTTGTCTGTCGGGCGCCATGTGGCACCAAACAATGTAATTAGTCAGCGTGACTCTTGAGTCAGTTTTCCGCCCAGGGATTTGAATGTGGAGTTGGACACATTAGAAGAGCTCCCGTCGTTAGCGTCGTTTTAATGGCTGTCAAGCGTGTGTGGACATACATGCTGGCTTGATCTTTCCATCTGGTGGCTTGGCAGACGCGATCGCCCGGACATTGGCTCCGTTGAATTGAACACGTCGATTCCAGCCCAAATCCTCGCGTGGTGATGGAGGTCCATAAACTTTGCAAAACTGGCTGTGAGGGGTTCCCCTTCGAACCAAACCTTGTCGAACACGTGACATGAATTTGGAAAGGCCCGATATACAAACAAAAACAGACTCGAATCTCAACGACCAGTACTTTGGGTCCCTCAGTCAGGGAAGTAAAGGTAGCAAAGATTCGATATAAAACAACCAACACCAGTACTGATGAACACTTCGAAACGTTCTAACGAGCTCGAGATGACAAGGTTTCTCGCCTCCTTTGGGGCTCTCCGGGGCGACTGTAAACGTGCAACCCATCCATACTTGTCCCACACCTCGAAAGGAGAACTGTCCTGAATTAGCCTTCCGAGGTGCGCACTACTGAGGGTTCCGGAGGTCCACAAGAACCCTAGTCGAGCGAGCCGCGCCCGGGAGCGCTGACGCGTTCATGCCGG
>WSTY01000637.1:0-16247 GCA_019633465.1 Tulasnella sp. 417 | reverse complement strand
CGACTATATTGTTCTTGTACGTCGCTAACCAGACTGTTTGGTGAAGGGGTTTTGAAAGACCTTCAATCCCGCTTGCCCTTAGATTGCGATTCACTACGAGCGCTGGCTGTCCTCTGCTGGAGGAAGCATGCAGCTCAATGCCGTTAAGAACGATATCAATGTATGGCTAGACTATTTGGATTGTGAGGGGCTTTCATCCTTTCGTCTGTTGCTCAAATCCCTCATGCAGCACGACCACCAGACCGACACGACTCCAAGGATCACCGACGCTTTTACTTCCTGTTTGACTTCGACTTCGTCTATGAGGATGCGTCAGGAAAAAGTCAAGTATTGCCCCGTGTGGGGAGACCGACGAGAACCGCCATCGTGCGTTTCGGGGTTTTTACGTTTTGTTTACCTCAAAAAGCCGACACGCGGTCCAAATTTTCTTCTTAGCTGAAAACGCTGCGACACGCCACCAGAAAGGGTGGATTAGGATTTATTTATTGTGCGTTGGAGTTTCGAGGGTTCAACAGGCAACATCTAATCTCGGTCGTTCCAGATGGAGGTCATGCGGACACTGGAGCTTCCCGACGCTCAGGTTATTACAAACCTAGTCCTTGTTTTAGAGAGGACTCTGAAATTATCTCATAGAGATTGAGCGTAGGGTTGACTGCATCGTCTACAAAGAAACAGAGGATCACCGACTCGCAACAGAAGCAACGTGTATGATTCTATACGGCCAGCCCGTTGTAACCTTATTGACTCTAAATCACAGTTCTTCTATCCTGCGATGGAGAAAGAATTTACGGGAAGGTGAGAACATCAGCGATCTCCATGGCCGATACTCAACAATAGGTCCAGGAATTTTACCGCCCTCTCCACAACCAGTCCGCAAAATTTCCCGCTTCGTCTACAACAGTACGTCCTACGTCTTTTTCAGCTGGTGAAATCAAATATAGCTAAGAGATAGACGTGCTTCCAGGTGATCCTTGATGTAAGGTTTCATCTCTGTCCTTTTCAATGTGACCCTCACGCACGTCTTTGTAATAGATGTGCAACGCAGAGGCATTCACCGGTGAGAGCCCCGATTTTCGGCCAGTTATTTATGGAACTTAAGCCAACCCCGTGCCCGCAGAAGACTTTTGTAGTCTCCAGTTCACATACGGCCCTGAAATCGTCACAATCATCCCAAACACCTCTTCCTTATCCTCGCCACCCTTCGGTCAACTGGTTAGTCTTTGGCCAAGCTGCTACTGTTAGCTTTAAAACTGATATTTTATTGATCAGGTTGTGGTGGCTGCATCCCGAAAGAATGAAAAGGCTGGGACTGTTGAGAATTGTGGCGCCTTATCGTTTTTCCTGACCAGTTACCTCCGCCGTGCGTGCTATCAAAATCTTCATATGATTAAAAGTTGGCGTGTGGAGACTGACTAGAGTAGGCTTCTGTAGGAAACCCCAACGCTTCAGCTGCAGAAGTTGTCTTTTACCTAAACGCCAAGTGTCAGGGACAGCCAGACCAAAGCAAACGCCAGCATCCGCAAATTAGGTCACGCCATCGTATAGACAGGCCGCTTTGGTTATAAAAGTAGGGCGTCCTGGATGCGATGCGTAACTCTCTTTTGGCCGGCCTGAGGGTCTGCTCCGCTCACCCTGGACTCTGTTTCACCAAAGCCCGAACTTCCTTCAACTTGGGTCACAAATAGTTCCATAACGGTGGACGTCTTCACGTTCCATCCTACCCGGCAGCCGTACCCCATACCCCATATATCAATATACCTTTATTAACATCGCAAAGTGGGGATAATATAGAGTGTATGAGCAATATTATGACAAATTTATAGCTAAAAATGATGGAACTGCGTGAAGTGGTGAAATGGCCCTTGACTCTACTAGGGTTGGCGCCCCAGCATATCCAGATGCAGCGCGTAGAATAACAAAGACTGAGGGAAAACGACCGCTCACCTAAATATCGTGATACAGCTGTTTTCAAAAAGCTAGTCCAAACAAACACGCGCGTCGAATTTCCCCTTGCGACGACCAGAAATTCGTAGCATGGGCTACATCCCACCGTTTTGTGAGCTGTAAAGTCTGTTAAAAAATAGATTTTTGATAAAAATTCATGGATGGTGGGCAAAAGCTTTGGTTTCCATTTGGATGTACGCGATATCCACTGCGAGCAGCTATTCCCCATTGCAGATGTTAAATCGAGACTCGGCGTGAGCGACGCATCTTTAAAGTATATTTATATCCTAAGTGTATCATATAAAGTCACTAGCTAGCGCTTGTGACCTCGAATTCCGTTCCTGGGCCGTTTCCGTGCTTTGGCGCAGCTGTATGATTGGGTATAGCCAGGATATAAACAAATATGTAGCATAAGTTTACAGGAATTTTTTATCAAAAATCTAATGTATAGTACACTTTACAGCTTACGAAAATGTGGCGTGTGGCCGGTGCTGTGAATTTCTGGTCCTCGAGAGGGGAAATTCGACGCGCGTGTTTGTTTGGACTAGCTTTTTGAAAACAGCTGTCTCTCTTTTTGGCTTGAGCGTGCTCGTTCCTCCCACTTTCCTCGCCAGATCTATGACGCTCCGTTTGTTCAAAAATTCCGGACTCGTCGAAAAATCATCCCCGCATATGAAACACCACCCCCAGCCTCCCTGACCCCTAAGTCCCTCCAGATGAATAATCGACGAAGGTCGCCGAGAATTCTCGCGGTGGGGCGACGCCAAATTCTCGAGAGCGCGAATTCTCTAGAGGGGCCAACACAAATTCTCGAGACGCGGCCCATGAGCGCGAATTCTCTAGATGGGACTGCAGCGACCCTTGCTGGCGAACCCCCCCGCGACTCCTTCCGATCGGCATGCTGACTAAGCTAGCGCCTCGGGTGACGCGCCCGGAGGAGGTCCGAGAGCGTGTCAACGTCGTCGCCATCGTCGCCTTCATCGGACAATGCGAGTGGCCGTGCCGTCGGTGTCGGGGAGCTGAACGGTCGCAGCCCTGACCAATGTAATGTTCGTCACTTGTCGACCGTGCCCAGGTCAGCGACGAAGGCAGTGGCCATCATTTGTAAATAGACACCCTGTATGTAGCTCATCAAATTAATCATGGTTGTAATAAGGATCTTAACTTCGTTTGTCACACGCTCGTAAGTTACCGTCAGTGTCAATTGGATGCAATGCACACCAGGTTGTTGTTAGCCAGCACTTGAACATAAATATCAATTATTATAACATACATTGTAAACCAGTTGGCTATTTACTATAACTTGATATGCTCACTTCCCGCAGTTGCTGCCGGTGGGGCATGTTGGACATTCCCCGACACCAACGGCTCAGTGGTTCGCATCGGCGACGATAGTGAAGACCTTGACGCGCTCTCGGGGAACTCCTTCTGGCGTCACCGCCACCGCGGCGCTAGCTTAGTCAGCATGCCCTTCCGATCGGAAGGGGTCGCTGGAGGAAGGGGCCGCTGCAGTCCCGCCTAGAGAATTCGCGCTGGTGGTCGCCGCTCGCGTCTCGAGAATTCTACGTTGGCCCGCCTAGAGAATTCGCGCTCTCGAGAATTTGGCGCCACCCCACCGCGAGAATTCTCGGCGACCTTCGTCGATTATTCATCTGAAGGGACTTAGGCGTCAGGGAGGCTGGGGTTGGCTTTTTGTATGGGCCGAGGTGATTTCTCGAGAGTGCGGAATTTTTGAACAAACGGAGCCCCATAAAACGGAGCCCCATAAAATTCAGAAAAGATTCTCAAACCTCGAACCTAGAAACCTTTGTTCCCCTTAACTACCTTGATTAGAGGTGCTGAAATCTAGGCATGGCCGAGGCGAGCGAAGATCTCTGTCGCTCGAGAATAGGCTTTTTTAGCCTCGGTGTGCTTTGATTGAGCTTGGTATGTGTCTCCTAGTCCCCTCAAAACGTCCGCTATTCTATTATCATTGCCGTTGAGAGTGAAGATCTCTAGCGCGTGTGTGTAGGCTTCTTCAGCTTCCGTGTACTTGGACTGTGCTCGGTAGATATCCGCGAGTCCATTGAGGGCAAACGCTCGACCGACGTCATCGCCGATGCGAGCGTAGATTTCTATCGCCCGCGAGTAGGTACCTTCAGCCTCGATGTAGTTGGATTGAGCTTGATAGATTTCTCCTAATACCATCCAAGCGCCTGCTGCCCCTGTATCATGGTCGATGCGAGTGAAGATTTCTAGCGCGCCGGTGTAGGTATCTTGAGCCTCCGTGTACTTTGATTGTGCTCGGTAGATATCCGCGAGTCCACTGAGGGCAAACGCTCGACTGACGTCATCGCCAATGTGAGCGTAGGTCTCTAACGCTCGTGTATAGATTTCTTCAGCTTCCGTATACTTGAATTGTGCTTGGTAGATTTCTCCCAGTCCTCGCAGAGCGTCCGCTTCTATACCATAATGGCCGATGCGAGCGTAGATCTCAAGCACGTGCGCATACGTCTTTTCGGCCTCGCTGTACTTCGATTGTGCTTTGTAGGTCTCCGCAAGCCCTCTAAGGGCAAACGCTCGACCGGCGTCATCGCTCAAGCGAGCGTGGATCTCTAGCGCTCGCGAGTAGGTATCTTCAGCCTCGGTGTACTTGAACTGAGCTTTGTAGGTGTCTCCTAGGTTTCTCCAAGCGTCCGCTGCCCCAATATTATTTCCAATGCGAGCGAAGATCTCTAGAGCTCGGGTGTAAGTTTCTTCAGCCTCGATGTACTTTGATTGTGCTCCGTAGATATCGGCGAGTCCGCTGAGAGCAAACCCTCGACTGGTGTCATCGCCCATGCGAGCGTGGATCTCTATCGCCCGCAAGTACGCGTCTTCAGCTTGAGTGTACTTGAATTGAGCTTGGTAACAATATACCAGGTGTCTCAAAGTCTGCCATTCGTCATTCTCGTTGCCGATGCGAGCGAAGATCTTTAGCGCGAGCATGTAGGTTTCTTCAGCCTCGGCGTACTTGGATTGTGCTCTGTAGGTGTGTCCAAGGTCTCTCAGAGCCAACGCTTGATCCTGGTCATCGATGTCGGTGAGGCCGTAGAGCTCTGCCGCCCGCGCGTAGGCTTCTTCAGCTTCTGTGTACCTGGATTGTGCTTGGTAGATCTCTCCCAGTCCTTGGAAGACGTCCCCTTGCGCAGCATGATGGCCGGCGCGAACGAAGATCTCGAGCGCCTGCGCGTACGTCTTTTCGGCCTCGCCGTACTTTGATTGTCCCCCGTAGTTAGCTGCGAGTCTTCTAAGGGCAATCGCTCGACCGAAGTCATCTCCCATGCGAGCGCGAATCTCCAGCGCCCGCAAGTAGGCTTCTTTTGCCTCGGTGTACTTAGATTGTTTTTGATAGACATCTCCCCGCGTTCCTAAAAGTATTGCTCGATCTTCGTCACTGCCTATGCGATCGTAAATCTCTTGTAGCCGCGCGAAGCATTCTTCGGCTTCGGTGTGCATGGAACCTCTTCCATAGGCATATCCCAATTCACTCAGAGTGTCCGCTTCACCTGAGGCATCGCCGATGCGAGCGTGGATCTCCAGCGCCCGAGTGCAGAATTCTCTGGCCTCGCTGTACTCGCCCCGAGCAATGGAGACTTTTCCGAGAGTACAAAGCGCCTTGGTAACGTCCTCGTCGCTTGCGGACTTGGTGTCCAGAAGCTGCCTCAGAACGGATGTAGCTGTTTCATAATCCCGTTGCGAATAGTGCAGGCGACCCATCTCCAATAGAAGCCTAGGCGGTGTCCACTTGGCATCTGAAGATGTTGATGTTTCAGGTTCTGGCGGAACCGACGACTGACAGGAGTGGTGCGTTATAAAACAAACCATTGTGGAATGAGTGCAGAACTCACCATTAATATCACCGTATGAAAGCATCGTTTAACGTGTGGTCTATTTTCTGGCTCGCGCATCCAACACAGTTTCATCAAATTGCAAAGCGAAATTACCGGGGCCATCTGCGCCTCGTCGTGTATCAAAGGAACGTTCACCTCAACCACACTCGACGCGATGGCAGAAGAGAGCGCAAGAGCATCAAAAGGCAGCCTATCCGTCATCATCTAATCGCAATTTCGTCAACGGAACGAATGATCATCCTTGGCAGCTTGCGGGCATCGACGGGGACGTACCTCCCAGCAGACCCAACCAGCCGACCAGATATCGCTCGCGAGACTCGGTGGTTCATCATTAATGAGGACCTCGGGTGCTACCCAGCGGAGTGACCAAGCAGGACCCGTCAACGTCAACTGATTGTCAGAGATAGTGATCGTGACTTCCGGGTGGCTGCTGGTTTCCTCCGTGGTGGAAACTTGGTCCGTCTCCAAAAGCGTATTATCGGCCTCCTTCCGCTCTACTTTCCTGGTCGTCAAACGCGCAGATCCAAAATCGGTGATGATTGCCTTGTAAGATGAGCTGACGAGAATGTTGAGCTTAAACACCCCCCCCCGCGGTCAGGTCTCCGTTTCCAAACTCGTAAGGGTTAACGTTGACGAGCTCACCGCCTTGAGGTCTCCATGACAGATAGGTGGTTCCCGGGTGTGAAGATGCTCGAGGCCTCTGAACAAATCTTTGATCTGAAACATAAAGGTTGTTGGCTTGGCGTGTCTCATCCCGTGACCGAGTACTATTTACTAGCGAAATTCGCTCCGGAATCTCCCACTTTCCGGACGCTAAAAAGTCACGGACGTTCCCGTTCGGCTCCCAAGACATAACTATCCAAGCCTTGTGGTGCCTGAAGTCTTCCACGAACCCGATCAACTGAACGATATGCGGGTGAGACAACCTGGCAAGCAACTCTACTTCATGAACAAAGTCCTGAAGGACGATCCGTGAGTACTGCACACTATAGGGTCACAGGTCCCGAACATTTTACCTTGCAAAAGTTCTTTTCTTTCTCCGCGTCATCGTTCCATAGAAGCTTCTTCACAGCCACCGGTTGCGGTTCCTCGCTCTTCGGGTTGAAGCTTGCTTGAACCACTTCACCTTTCCTGCCTCTTCCACAGGGCTTCTCGTCACCTTGAATTTGTGTGGGGGGGATTCGGTACTTTGACAGACGTTCAAGTCTTTCTGCCTGTTCAACTTTCAGTCACCTCGATGCATCGAAAGAGGAACCATGCCGGGCTAACCAGTTTGAGCATCCATGCAGCCGGTTCTGAAGCGACTTCGCTGGTCGGTGTTTGAACTGCGGTAATAGGTGCAGATGGGATTTGGGGGTAACTTTGATTCTGATCCTGATCCAAGTCCATTTGAATTGGGTGGCGCGCGGAGTCGGGAGAGGGTTCAAGAGATTTCATGATATTAATGATTGTGGTCCGAGCGCTCAACTGAAGATGGAGCGGGAGGAGAGCGATGCACGAGTAGAAGCTTTGAGAGGTATGTATTCGGGTAAGAGGGGTTAGATGAGAAGGGAGGGCGGTTGCTTTATACTAGGATTTGGTGTGGCGCAAGAGCTCTCGATCTCCTTAAGCTTCCTACACCCCATACACATAGACACATGGCTCCGATCGAAGGACTGGCGCTCCACTAGTAGCCTCGCTTCATCCTCGTCAACCCCGTTTCTCTTCCTCCACGGCCTCAACGAACCAACACATCGAGGGAGTAATTGGGGCATGCCACAAACCGATCAAGAAAGAGACAGGAAGCAAACGCGGCCCGCGGCATTTTATTCCCGCATGCTTGTGTTATGGTTAAATCGAACTGTGGGAATAGAGGTTTTGGAATATATCTCAGAGCGGAGGTTATTGGCTAGCGATCTGTAGACACATCAGCGCTCCAAAGCTGTGTAAGTATGCTACCAACGACTTTGTGTTACTTGCATCCAGATTAATATTGTTGTGGAACGGGACAATTCACAATCCTCTCAATGGACAGTCACCTCGACGATCCCGTATTCTGCCGGCGCAACAAATTCAAACACGCTCCAATACATTTGGCCCATCTAGACCAACACCGCTCTCAAGTCAAGTTCACTTGGTATGGGCCCCCACACGTACGAGCGCTTGGGGTCGGTACCGTCGATTGAGGGGGTTGGGGTATTTGCCTCATAGAGGCTTCTTCACCCTCTAACCCCATCCTCTGTGAGTTCCAGGAAGTGTCCTTCAAGCTTCGAGTCAGAGAGCCGCGTTGAGCATCCCAGATTATCGACGGAACGGTGGCGGGGGAGGGAGACAAACAAGCCGTCACGTGCCCCGTCCATCCTTCTGGTCGTCACCCCTTATTCATAAATGCTCATCCTCGAGACACCGAATCAAACCTAAAACACGTAAAACACCTCAACCAAAGCGCCTCTGAATCATCCATCACTGCCCGGGCTTAACTAGGCGCAATGCCTGTTCATCCGCTTATGAACCATCGTCAGCAACTCGGCGCACTCGTTCACGCCCCCCAAGACTCAGGGACCAAACTTCATTACCATGGGAGCCTCCGATCGCAGGAGCCGAAAACCAAGAACACGGCGCGCAATCGTCAGAGTCTTCACTGCCAGTAAACAAAGTAGAACGGCGTCCCTGACCCAGGCCCTCAACAGTTGCCGTGTAAAACGTGGTAGAGCTCAATACTTCGGGGTTGTGGAATATTTCCGAGCCCTGCCATCATGCAAACAGATCTAAAATTCTGACGAACGAGCTTTTCTTTGTGCTTTTGGTTTTTCGATTGGCTTATGTATATTGATTGAAATACACAGGAGCGGACTAGAAGGCCTCCGTCGTCTCTACATGCCCCACGAGCACTTTATTTATTCCTCAATCTGAATCGAGAAGACATGGCTCATGTGGTATATTACAAGTCGAAAGAGATCTTAGTACTTTTAGCATGTGAATCTTCTCCTCTGAACGTCTACTGGTCGCTGAATCAGGTATCATCTCTAGGGGGGCGACAAGTCTCTAAGGGAATCCCAGATTTTACCTTTCCGATTGCCGCCTCTCGTTCTTGTGAACCTCTCTTGTTCATCCTTTCCTCGTGGCAGTTTTGCGGAGTGAGTTGATGTATACCTGAACCTTTTTTCTCGAGAAAGAAATTTCCCATCCTTCGTAGTTCGGTCTCGTCACCATCGTAAGCGACGGTGTTTCGAGTCGGCCCAGCACCAGCCCATTGCATAAATTGACTAGAACACCCCAGAGCAACGAAGTCTCGTTCCTTCATCACACACCTCGCAAGCACTTTACTCTATTTCTTGATCGAAACGAGGAAGACAGGATATCCTGAGGTGAAGAGCTCATTACTCCGACTTATTAGTTATCTGCTCCAAATCTCCGCTTGTTACTGAACCAAGTATTATCCCTTGGGGCGTGGCGGACCTTGAAAGGGACCACGGCTTTTATCTTTTCGATGGCCGCCTCGCGCTCTCCGAAACGCTTCCTGTCCATATTGTCTTCGCGAAAGCTTCGAACATAGAGTAAATGTTCATCTAACTTTTTTCCTGTAGGGAAACTTCCCCGTCCTTCAAAGTTGGTATCGTCATTCTTAATGTCAAGGTATCGAGCCGATCTAGCAGCGGCCCAGTAGATGGATCGGTAGGATATTGAAGAGATCTACTCGCAATGTGGTGTCCTTCCATATGATATTCACAGATAATGACAGGACTGATGTGGGGGCACCGTCGGAAAACGTGGAGAATGACGCGGATACATCGTTGGGTCTAGATGATCAAGGTCTTCAGGCTTGGCATCGTTTCGTTCTAGGTGAATGTTATTGGCAGAAGATGGGCACACAATGCTACGCAAATTTACATGAAGGAATCGTTTAGTTACTACAGTATGACTGGGATGCGGTGGGAGAGGTTGTGTTGGACGTCATGGTACGGCTAGGGGTGGCAGAGGCTTTCGGTTTGTCCGCCCAAGGCATTTACCACGCCCGCGCCACCTTCGAGCGAAACACTGTTTGAACTTGGTACGAGGTTTTTGCTGGATGGTACCAATTTCCCGCTTCAGAGCCTTCCGTTAATTTGCGGTTGTCCCTCTCAAGGCAGGCGGTTAATCGTGGTAGGTGTCTCCTAGTTACTATCATTGTCGATGCGGGCGAAGATATATATAGCGCGATTGCAGGATTCTTCAGTCTCGGTGTACTTTGATTGAACTCCGTATGTCTCTGGGGGTCTTCTGGGGGCAAACGCTCGACCGCCGTCATTGCCGATACGAGCGTGGATCTCTACCCCAGATATCATCGCCGATGAAAGCGCGAATGTCTGCCGCCACCGAATAGGCTTCTTCGGCCTCGATGTCCCTACATTGAGCATGCCAGATGTCTCCTAGTCGTCTGAAAGTGTTTCCTGCCCGACTAAAATTGTCAATGCGGTCGAAGATACTTAACGCGCGGGCGTAGGTTTTTTCAGCCTTGTTGTACTTTGATTGTACACTGTAGATCTCTCCGAGTTCACTGAGTGCCAATGCTACACCCTCGTCATCGCCGCGGCTAGTGAAGATCTCCATCGCGCGGGCGTAGGTTTCCTCAGCCTGGTTGTACTTGGATTGAGCTTTGTAGGTGTCTCCTAGTCTTCTCCAAGTGTGCGCTGCCCCACCAGTATCGCCAATGCGATTGAAGATGTCTAGCGCGCAGAGGTAGGTTTCTTCAGTCTCGGTGTACTTTGATTGGGCTTCGTAGTTCTCTGCGAGTTCAATGAGGGCAGACGCTCGATCGTCGTCATTGCCGATGCGAGTCAAGATCCCTACGGCGCGCGTGTAGGGTTCTTCAGCCTGGCTGTACTTGGCTTGAGCATGGTAGGTGTCTCCTAGTTCTATCAAACTGTACGCTGCCCAGCTATCACCGCCTACGCGATCGAAAATCTCTACCGCCCGCGAGAAGGCTTCTTCAGCCTCGGCGTACTTGGACAGATCTCGGTAGGTGTCTCCTAGTTCTGTCAAAGCGCGACCTTCCCAAATACCACCGTCCGTGCGAGTGAAGATCTCTACCGCGCGGGTGTAGGCTTCTTCAGTCTTGGCGCACTTTGATTGTGCCTTGTAAGTCTCCGCGAGTCGGCTGAGGGCAAGGCCTCGGGCTTCGTCATCGCCCATGCGAGCGTAGATGTCTACCGCCTGCGAGTAGACTTTTTCAGCCTCGGTGTACTTGCATTGAGCTTGGAAGCTGGCTCCGAGTGCTTCTAAAGCGCGCCCTGCCCCACTGTCATCGCCGATGCGAGCGAAAATCTCTACTGCGTGCGTGTAGGCTTCTTCAGCCCTAGTGTAATTAGATCGAGCTTTGTACCTCTTTCCTAGGTTCCTCAAAGCGCGCGCTGTCCCACTATCATTGCCGATACGGGCGAAGAGCTCTACTGCCCGCGAGTAGGGTTCTTCATCCTCGCTGTATTTGGATTGAGCTTCATAGCTATCCATCAGGTCTGTCAAAGTCCCCCATTCGCCTTCGTCGTCGCCGATGTGAGCGAAGATTCCTAGCGCTAGCGTATAGGTTTCTTCAGCCTCGATGTACTTGGATTGTGCTCTGTACGTATTTCCAAGGTCTCTCAGAGCCGACGCTTGACCATGGGGATCGACGCTGCTGCAAGTGTAGACCTTTACCGCCCGCGCGTAGGTTTCTTCCGCTTCTGTGTATCTGGACTGTGCTTGGTAGATATTCCCCAGTCCTCGCAAGGCGTACCCTTCCGAAACATGACCGCAGACGCGAGCGAAGATATCTATTACCTCCGCATACGCCTTTTCGGCCTCGGCGTACTTTGATTGTGCCCCGTAGGTCTCTGCGAGTTCTCTGAGGGCAAACGCTCGACCGACGTCATCGCCCCTGCGAGCGTGGATCCCTAGCGCCCGCGAGTAGGTTTCCTCAGCCTCGGTGTACTTGGATTGAGCTTTGTAAATAGTTCCCAGTACCCCCAGATTTTCGGCTCGATGGTGGTCACTGCCGATGCGATCGTAGATCTCTTGCAGCAATGCGAAGCAATCTTCAGCGTCGTTGTAGTTTGATAGTTCTCGGTAGGCATCTCCCAGTTCACCCAGAGTGTCCGCTGCTCCTGAGTCATCGCCGATGCGAGCGTGGATCTCTAGCGCCTCCATGCAGAATTTTCTGGCCTCGTTATACTTGCCTCGACCAATGGACACTTTTCCGAGAATACGAAGTGCCTCGGCAACTTCCTCGTTGCGTGCAGACTTGGTGTTAAGAAGCTGCCTCAGCACGGACGCAGCTTTCTCATTACTATCTTGTGAGTAGTGCAGGCGACCCATTTCCAATAGAAGCCTAGTCGGTGCCCACTTGGCGTTTGAAGATACTGGTGTTTCAGGTTCTGGCCGGACCGACGACTGAGAGGAGTGGTGCGTTATAAACTTCCAACGGCAAAATGATGGCGAAACTTACCATTGACGCCACCGTATGCAAGCATCGGTTAACGTGTGGCCTATTTTTGGGCTCGCGCGCCCAACATCGCTTCATCAAATTGCAAAGCGAGTTTACCTGGGCAAGCTGCGCTTCGTCGTGGATCGGAGGGACTTGTACACCAACCACACGACACACGATGGTAGAAGAGAGCGTAAAAGAATCGAAAGGAACCCTATCCGTCATCATCTAATAGCAATTTTGTCAACGGAAAGAATTATTATTCTTGGCAGCTTGGGGGAATTGACGGGAACATACCTCCCAACAGACCCAACCTGCCGACCAGATATCGCTCGCGAGAACCGGTGGTTCATCATTAATGAGGACTTCGGGTGCTACCCAGCGCAATGTCCAAGCAGGACCCGTCAAAGTCAACTGATTGTCAGAGACAGTGATCGTGACTTCAGGGTGGCTGCTAGTTTCCTCCGTGGTTGAGACTTGGTCCGTCTCCAAAACCGTATAATCGGCCTCCTTCCGCTCCACTTTCCTGGTCATCAAACGCGCAGATCCAAAGTCAGTAATGATTGCCTTGTAGGATGAGCTGACGAGAATGTTGAGCTTAAACGTCCCCACAGTCAGATTCCCGTTTCCGAAGTCGTAACCGTGAACCGTGACTAGCTCACCGCTTTGAGGTCACCGTGACAAATAGGTGGTTCCCCCGTGTGTAGATACTCGAGGCCTTTAAACATATCTTGGATCTGAAATAGAAAGGTAACGTTGTTGGCTTGGCGTGTCTCCTTTTTATGACCAAGCACCATTTACTAGCGCAATCCGCTCCGGAATCTCCCACTTTCCGGACGCCAAAAACTCCCGGACGTTCCCGTTCGGCTCCCAAGGCAGAACAATCCAAGCTTTATGGTGCTTGAAGTCTTCCACGAACCCGATCAATTGAACAATATTCGGGTGCGATAATCTGGCAAGCAACTCCGCTTCATGAACGAATTCCTGAGGAACGATCCGTGAGTACTGCATACCAGACTCCAAAGTGCCGCAAGTCCTGAGAATTTTACCTTGCAGAAGCTTTCTTCTTTCTCGGCGTCGCCGCTCCATAAAAGCTTTTTCACAGCCACTTGCCTGCGCCGTTTCCCTCTCTTGGGTCTGAAGACAGTTCGAACCACTTTACCTTTCCCGCCACTCCCACAGGGCCGCTCGACACGTCCGATTTGTGCGGGAGAGATTCGGTACTTTGACATACGTTTAAGTCTTTCCGCCTGTTCAACTTTAGTCACCTCCTCGTCTCGACACAGAGGAACCATGTCGGACTAACCAGGGTGAGCTTCCATGCAGCCGGTCCTGAAGCGACTCCGGCAGTCGGTGTTTGAACCGCGGTAATGGGTGAAGGTGTGGTTTGGGGGTTACTTTGAGTCTGATCCTGATCCAAGCCCATTTGAATTGGGTCACACGTGGCGTTGAGAGAGGTTGCAACGGATTTCGTGATCCGAGTGTTCAACTGAAGACGGAGCTAGGGAAGAGCGATGGGTATTCGAGTAAGAAAGATTGTATGAGAAACCCATGAAGAGAGGCTAGGTGCCTTAATATAGTACCATGGTGGATGTGTATAGTACGTGCGGTGCAAAGGCTCTCGTTGCCACGCCGCATAAGTTCGATCCCTTCTCCGCGCTTCACTATTGGCCTCACTTCAACCTTCTCTTCAACCCCGTTTTCCCTTTCTCCATAGCCTTAACGAACCGACGCACCAAGGGAGCGATTTGTGCATGCATGCATTCCGACCGGTTGGCAGCTCCAGGCTTGCGATTTTGCGCACGCCCCTTTATGGCAAGATTTGATGAACGACTCTTTCCTACACTTCTGTATTCTTCAGTTTTCCGATTGGCTCCTCCATTTTGATCGGATTACACAAGAATGGAGAAGGCTTTACATGCCCCACCAGCTCTTCGTTATCCCTCAATCGGGGTCGCGAAGACATAGTTCATATAATGCATGACCAGCTCGACAAGGAGCGTAGCGCTTCTAATATGTGACTCTTTCAATCGGTTCAATCGGAACCTCCACCTATTGCTGAACCCGGTATCGTCCCTAGACGGCAACAAGTCCCGAAGGGAATCACACATTTTAGGTTTCCCAGTTGCCGCTTCTCGGCCTTGTAAACCTTTCTCGTCCATCATTTTCCTCGTGGCAATTTCGGACAGGGATTTGATGTATGCCTGAACGTTTTTCTCGAGAAAGAAAGTTCCCATCCTTCGTAGTTTGGTGTCGTCCTCAGCGTCAATGTATCGAGTCGGTCCAGCAACGGCCCAGCTAGTACATTAGTGGGCGAGAGACTCGAGAAATTCCCTCGAAATAGGCTGACCTTCGATAGGGACGTTATATACGTTGATGTGGCTGATGTGAGGACAGCGCTGGGAAATGCTGCGGATGGCGTCGGGCTCCCTTGGTTGAAGATGACCAAGGTGCTCACGCCTGGTATCGCTTCGACCCAGGTAAACTTCAGTGAGAGTGGGGGGAGGGGGCGTACCTGTACAGCGCACATCAATAAGTAAGGAATCCAGCCTGGGAGCGAAGAAAGTCGGGATCATAGCATCCTGCTCAAGGACCGTTTCGGTCGTGGCCTAGTTGCAATGACACAACTGCAGTGCGAGTCGCTGCAAGCGAGAAAACGAGCGGAATCTCAATCCGTGATGCAAGACTGCGTGCCAGTCGCCCCATCCAAGTTAGATATCTGCGAGAGATAGAGGACAGCGACGGTGGTAGCGAACGCGCGAAATAGGAGCTGTAAATATTGGTACGCCGAAGTCGAAGAACTTGCAGCTTCGGACACACGACACGCTAGGGAGGTCGAGTATATGCCAATCCGTTGACGTTGAACCCGCATTGGAGATTTAGCTCGCAGAGTTCAAGTAAGCGTTATGGAATTCTTCGCAAGATGCGCTCCGTCATTCCATCCTTGAGATTGGGGGGAGGGGGGAGGAGAGCGCGCGATCCATCGGTTCCTTTGCTCCAGCAACACGCCGGTTAACTGGTCGACGACCTCCTCGTCGGGACACCACCACCTCAAATCAATCGCACTTTCGAGAAGGAGGCCTCTCAAACGTATCAGCTGGAGCGAGATAACTTTTACTGGGACGACGGGCTGAGGCCCAAACCAACGATTCCCGTAGAATGTAAAGGTCCAAGTCTCGGTTGGCTCGGCACGATTTTGCGCCAGAGATGCAAGGCTGAGAGAAGGTTGAAAGGCAGCTGAAAGCGAATGTGCTGTTTGGTAGTGAAGTACGCTGAAAGGAATATTTGAATGAGTAGTTCTACGGGGAGGTGGCAAATGTGACTCTTGGCGGTGGGCAGAGCGTTCCTGTCAGAGAACGTCTTCATTCTTGAATTCATCTCCACCTATCAGAGAACCCGGGGGCTGTATGGAGGCGCTGATTGAGTCCAGGAACAAAAAATTTATGGGACTTCCGTCAAGAGATCTTGTGCTTGCTGCGGTGTGGTCGGGGTATAAACATTGGGAGAGATCGTATTGGGCACACGACATAGGGCACGAGAGGCCTTCACATCAATGGTTAGATCCGTCCGCCAAAGCATCTATCACGTCCACGCCACCATCGAACCGAACACCGTTTGATAAGAGGTTTCTTTTGTATGGAGTTCCCCTTTCGAAGTCTTCCGTAAATTTGTGGTTGTAGGGCAAACATTATAAAATAAATTCATTGAATACTTCGTGGTCCATCTCATGTTGTTGTTTACGTTTCCTTGTGCATCTTGGTTAGGACGCGTTTGGTGCATTACCACACGTCTCGCGAGCACTTGATTCATCTCTCAACAAGCACGGGAAAAACAGGGATTCCAAATGTACGGTATCAGGGTGACGGCGAGTGTTGTACCTATCAATCATCTCCTCCAAACCTCCACTTGTTGCTGAACCAGGTATCGTCTCTCGGGACACGACAAATTTCCAGAGGGACTACGGCTTTTAGTTTTTCGAGAGCTACCTCCCGCTCTCGCAAACTCTTCCTGTC
>WSTY01000636.1:0-16260 GCA_019633465.1 Tulasnella sp. 417 | reverse complement strand
AAGAGAGATACACACTCAGATAGCGAACCCTGGGTCCGAAGGATATTCCTAACCTTAGTGAGTTCTTTCTTCCTGGCAGAAATGATTCCATTATGTAGTGAGAATAACATCATTCTTTCTCGCCTTCTCTGGCATCTAAACGTCTTCAAGAACAGGTTTTCACTTGTTAATATGTAGATTATTGTAGTCTATTTTAGCACTTGCTGTATGGAATACAATCCCGAACACGGTCAACCTGAAAAGACTAAGAAAGAATTGACAAAGTGGAATACGGCCTCCATGAGGCGGACACCGATACTACGGCTGAGAGATATCTAAAGTAACCTGTAATGGTCTTACGGTGGAGAGCCACATAGCTATCAACTATGATGGCCTGGGCTTTCGGTAGCTAATGAGGCTAATGAGGGGTTGGCACATTTCTCTATTCCTGACGTATAATGGCCAGAGTGGACGGATGTATCCAGGTGAGATTATCGGATCACTGTTGTTATGTTGGTGAGGGAGGAGTTAGGAACTTGTGAACATTTCCAGTTACCAAAGATCTCGCCCCCCCGGGGCAAGTTGAAGCATCGAGAGCAGACATCCCCTTGACCTGTCGAATTAAGAGAGCCAAAAGGAAACCCCTTTACAGTGCCCGGGTGAGAACGATTGCTGGGACGGAAATCATATTTGGCATCCTGCATGGCGTTTCACTTCAAAATTGCAGACGATGAATACGTGGACTAGAAACTGAATATCATATCGCTGTCGTCATTTTATCGCCCTTTCCCTCAACCTACCAAAATTTTGGCGATTGATTGAATCACGTCCACTTTGCCGTCTCCGTGTCAGATCCTCAGGGGGTGTCATCACTTGAAAGCGAACGATGGACATAGAAACATACAGAGACCGAACACGAAATTCCACAACCATATCTCGGTAGTGGTGTAGTTCTCCATTGATCTCCGTTTGATTCGTCCCCATATTGGTTTAATTTCAGTTTGCGCAGTTGTCGTTGACTGAAAAACTCCTCCAGGAATGTTGCGAGTTTGCTTGTTAGAGTTCCCTTGCCATCATGGCCAGGAGCTCCCAGTATACATACTGGCCCATGATGGAATTAGTTTTATAAATTTGTATCTGGTATTTTGTGAGCACGCTTCCAGCATTCCCTTTCCTACTCGTGGGCTATTGCCGACAATACCTCCGGCCTGGGCCGTTAGAGTTTGTTTCAAGCCATGCTTCAAGTTAGCTTCGCGACTGATTTAACTGGTTGGAGCCGGTAGTGCAGCGGTAGACCACAGGTGTTTAGTATATCGCCGCAGTCTATGGAAGCGTTAGTTCTTGAATCGAACTCTACCCGCTATTCCGACAGCCCGGCAACTAACCGACTTGGTTGTATCCGGCCGTCTACAAAGCGTGTTCGATTCAAAGGATGGAGAGAACTTGGGATTTTCTGAGGCCTTTTATTCGGAATTGTTAGGTCTAACGATGTTCGGAGATTAACCTTTCAGACCGCGATGGGTATTCCTAGAGTTACTATAGCTAGTCCCTTTCACTTGAATCACTAAAGTACTGGTCCATCTCCTCATCTTCTAGCCAAAATTCTTGGTCCGGAATACTATCTTGAACCGTGATCCTGAAATTTGGTAGAGGAGTGGGTTAGCTCATCGAAATGCTAAGAGATGCCTGAACGGCTTAAAAACCCCCAAAGTCGCACAGAACTGGTGGTCCTACTTACCCTTTAGTGTGGTCAGGGGTCGGCGAGGCATATACCTGCGAGTTTAGGATGCGAAGGCAGTAGGATGCTGAAGGTCGTTCGTTGGGTTGAATAGCCCAGCATTTCCCTAGTAGGAGCTTGATCTCCGGGATGGGAATGGGCAGACTTCCAATCTCAGCCGGAATTTCGTCGTTCACGAGTGCAAATAGAACTAGGCGGTCAGCCTTCTTCTCGGCGTATGGTATCTTGTTTGCCAATACCTTGATATTGACGGTTCGGATCAAATGCGTGGTGAACATGTAGCCTGTAATGCGCACCTCCAGAACCAAACAACCCCATGCCCATATATCGCTTGCAAGAGAATGACTTGCGTCCTTTCCTTTCATGAGTTCGGGACTGTAGAATCGAAGGGTTCCTTTAAGGCCTTCGGTGGTGGTGAGTCCTGTGGGCGCATCCTCCAGAACCCTGGAGAGGCCGAAGTCTGCTAGCATTGCCCGTCGGTCGGCAGTAATAAGAACGTTTTTCTGTCGTCCCGGAATGTCAGTAACGGCGACGGTAGAAAAAGAAAGCCACGTACTGTTTTCAGGTCGCCATGACAGACGGAAGGCTTTTGCTTGTGTAGATATGCAAGTCCGTCCGTGAGGTCGCGAACCTACCAGCTCACGTTAGTTTCGAACACCCCTGGATCATACAAGGAAGCTTACGATATGTAAGCGTAGGTCCAACGAAGGTTTCTCCGTCTCAATATATTCCATCAGGTCTCCGTTGGTAATGTATTCAGATATTAAAACCGCATCCTTGTAGTCTTTATCAAGGTAATAGCCTAGCAGAGGCAATACATGCGGATGTTGAAGTCCTGCCCAAACTTTGAGCTCGCGAGCCAAACGCTATTAAAAAGGAGGGGTTAATGGCGTTCAGGTGGTGAAAACTCTGCTCACGAACAAAGGCCAGTCTGTGGGCTTCCTTGTCTCGAACTTTAAGACGAATTGTTTTCACAGCAACGAGCTTGGGGGTCGAGCTCCCCGAGTCAAGCGTTGCTACGCGAACATCACCATATCCACCGCGCTTCTCCTCATATCTTGTTTCGAAATTAAGTCTCTGCATCTCGATAAAGAGATGCTCAAGGGCTTGAAGGCAGCTCTCCTGTTTAACAATGATTACAACTGACAACCGCCAGCGTCCACCCATCGTCACTTACCAAAGCGGTCAAGTCTGCTCCATGTTTCGCCATAGATGTGGACAGGCAAGGCGAGGGATACGCAGAATGAAAATGCGCTCAGAACTGGAAGATAGCGAAGAGTGGTGATGTAGTTTTAGATCGATGGGTGTTGCGGACGCATGTTCGGACTTTACGTAAGCTTCCCATCCCTCTTCCTGCCGGTCTCTTGTGACCGTTCTGTTGAACCTCCTTCGGACTGCAAAGCGGAAAGGAGAGGAGCAATGCAATTGTTTATACGAAAACAAAATGACCTGATCACAATAAGCGTGCAAACGTGTGACGCAGTTTCGACCTCGAGCCTTCAATGGCCGGGATATCCGCAGAGCACACCAGGCCCGAAAACCTCTAGTCAACGCGAATCAATACTTAAACATAAACGGAGTGTATGGAGTTTGGGATATCAAGTGAGGACAAGGAAGTAGCAAGGGACTTCGCGGAGACGAAAGTCCAACGATCGGAGACTGGGAGGTGGAACACCATGGAAGAGAGAGAGATGCATATACTACATTGTATAAAAAGGAAAAAAAAAAAAGTAAAGCACATATATCAGAAGCTTGGAGAAGGTGAACCATGGAAGGGTAAGAGAAATCAGAACAGGAAACGAGGCGCGCGGAGAGTATCCCAAGAGGCAGCGACGAAGATGGGTCTTCAGGAAAGTCCGCGCCTAATCAACGAGTGGACCCAGCTCCCGGCCGGCAGAACTAGACAGAGATTAAAGCAAGTGAGAGAGAGAAGTGATGCGAACGGAGGGTGGGAGATTGGTGGAGGGAGCTTGGATTAGTGCTTGGATTAATGATGCTGCGGGGTGAGATGTCGGATGTAGTGTACAAAGCAAGGTGGCGGACTTTGAAGAACGTCGAGGACGATAAGTTACGAGAACCTCGCTCCCTTAGCCTTTCGTCCGTCCTCGACCCCATCCTCCGCAAAAGCAGCATCGTTATCCGAGCAGCTTGCCTCGCTGAAAGCTAGCCCCTTCTTGCCAGGAAGATCGAGGAATTTCTCAAAGAAGTCTCCTTCTATGATCGCGACATATCCCCACCGATGTTGGCGTTGAGCGTTGTGGACGATAATGCATTGGAGGTCGAGTCCTTAATTGATCCAGGCCCTTCATTCGTCTGACTTCGCTTGCGTTTGACGACGGGGCTTTCGGACATTTGTCAGTCCCAGCTACCTAGAATATCCCGGAAAGGCGTGGGCGGTTGGTCGAGGTAGCTGACCGACCGATTTCCAAGGGCTTCAGGCATGAGGGACCGGAGTGAAGTGTCAGAAGTGAGGCGTAAAGTGAAGGGCTAAGGCAGGGATGGTGACTGATCGCATCGTCCCAGAAGGACGGGCGGGTGTAGACACGATCAGGAGTGTTGTTACGTCTACTCCCCCTATAATTCCGGCCAAAGTCTTGCTCCTTGGGAACGGAATGCCCCTTGGGCTCTCTAAAGAGAGGATGTTGCGCCTCTCGGCGTCGGTGAGCTGACGAGTGGAAGCGATTAGTGCTGGTGTGGTGGGGAGTGCACCAACAGGGCCTGTGAAAGCTCAGGCAGTCCGTTGAGGTGTTGATCCTTTGGTTGAGAGAGGACGGGGAGCTGGGTGATCGCGACGACCGGGGACGTACCGAGAACGAAGTCGTACTCGAACTCGGAGCCAAGGTGTTGGAAGAGGCGCGTATGGTTAAGGTCGGACCTGGCATCCTTGGACCGGCCCTCGTTCTCGACCAGTTGTGCTTCGTGTTGAGCATCTTTGAGGGCAGCGCCTGATTCAGGAAGAGGCGTGAAGGATGCAATCTGAGGAGAGTCGACAGCTGGAGATGTCTCGAGTTCGTTGGCTTGACCAGGTACAGACAGCTGATTTGAAAGCGGTTCCTCGTCCTCATCGTCATCTTCAACTCCTACGTCAGACGAAGGTGGGATAGCCAAAGTCATGGGGTGTTCGAGGGGCGCACACCTCCGCTGCTCATTTCGACTCGGCTTCCCGACGACTGCCGCTGAGCCAGGGATTCGGCGTTCAGCTGATCAAACGCAACGCCGTGCCGGAGGAATTCTACTTTTGCTCGACGTTAACTGTCTGGGAGCCAAAGCTGGCGGATTGGGCCATCATCTTGGGTACAGCAAAGGCGTGAGCTTCTTCTTGCGGAACACGATTGAATAGGCGGCGGTTTGGGGACCATTCTCGCTTCATTTGAAGGGCCCGTTCGTGGCATCGTATGATAGCTTCTTCTGCTGACTCGCCAGGGAAACCATTTTCGTCTGGACGAACATTGGATCCGACTATGAAGGGGATTGGTTTGAAGGGGAACGGAGAAAGATAAGCCATTGGTGGCGTGCTGCCTCTGGACCCTGGGGGAGGTTTGTTTGCTCTGATGGCGCGCCCCATCTCAAGTCCGGACATGTGCCCATGGAGACTTTCCTATCCCGCATACACCTCGAATCAGCTCTTGAAGTGGCTACCCTCCACGCCTTTTTTTTTTTTTTTTTGGTAGGTGTAGCTGTTCATTACCTTCAGGTCAGCTCTTGGCGCGGATTCGGAAGCAAACTCAGCACAACCAGCGCTTTGACCCGACAAATCCCGATCGTAGTCACTTCTCAGTCGATCCTCCTGGGGCAACATTCATAACGATAATATCCCCCCTACGATCCCCGATGCTTTAGCGGGCGACTCGACTTCAAATCGTGCCGATGTTTTCGAGATCCAAGGTAACTCCTCTGGTGGCCGCGTGGGCAGCACTCCAAGAAAAAGCAGCCAAGATCTGTCTCCAGGAAATTCAGAACCCCATGGCAATTATTGGGCGGATGGAGCTCGCGGCCGGCATGACTGGGCGAAGATGAAAGCAAGTTAGAGAGGGAACAACGATGCAAATGGGGAAGTGGGGCGATCAGTAGGAGGAGATTGGTCAAATAATGCTCAAGGATACAATTGCAGAGGCCGAGGGGGGGAGAGGGGTCGTAACGGGCGGACCCGCCTCTGAGAACCTAGGTCTTCCGATCGGAGGGTGTCGCCGAGTTACTCAAGAAGTTGGCGCCCGGCTTGCATCAGGCGAATTCTAATGCCCCTTCCGTTGCCACAAGGTTGTTATTAGTCCGATTAGAAGGATGCATTATAGATAAACTAAATGGAGTTTGCTTTTGTTTGGGAAGGTAATGCGGCATTTTAAACCCAGCCAAGGGCTCGTAATGCCTTCTCAGCAGCTGCCTCTTTTGCGTCGAGTTTCGTGTTCGTGGGTCCAGAAGTGTAGTCAATTCCGTTCACTATTTTGCAAGGTACGAAAAGACGGCGTAGGGATATTAGCTTCCTTTTTTGAATGACAGGAATAACTGGGTTTACTATACCTGTAATCGTCGTGACCCAATCTGTGTTCTCCTTCTCATTCAAGGTTTTCTCGGTGATGGTATACCTAGTTTGATATTTCTTCAACATGTTCTCCAGAGTCATAAAAGAGTACCGTGACTGGATGCCTTTGCCGAGCGTCGCATCTTCGTCGGTGCTAGATGCTGCCTTGAAGGATGCAAGGGTTTCGTGGACTCCGCTTCAGGAAGAAGGATGGGTATTGGACCATTCGAGGTTGCTGGTGCTAATGAGATAGGTGCCTGCAGTGGTTGAACCACGATGCTGCGATTTTTTCAGGGGGTTAACCCGTCGAGAAAACAAGAGGCGGTTGTGGGCTTTGAAAACCGAAGCTATCCTACTCACCCTTCAGCGTGATCAGGACTCGACGAGGTATGTACTTCCAAGTTTAAGATGCGAAGGCAGTCGGATGCTGATGGCCGTTCGGCAGGCTGGATGGCCCAGCATTTCGCCAATAGGAGCTTGAGATCCGAAGTGAGAAGAGACAGACTTTCGATCTCGGCCGGAAGTTCGTCGTTCACGAGTGCTCGCAAAATTTGAACCTGGGCCTTCTTCTCGGCATATGGTGTCCTTTCTGCCAACACCTGCAGATACTGACGTTCATATCAAAGAAGTGGCAAACGCATGGCTCATTGTACATACCTCCAGCAGCAAACAACCCAATGCCCATACATCACTTGGTAAAGCATAATGGGTTTCCGTTTCTTTTATCAACCCTGGACTGTAATATCGAGGAGCTCCTTTAAGGCCTTCCTCAGGCACATCCTCTAGGGCTTTTGAGAGGCTAAAATCCGTTAGCATTCCCCGTCGCTCGGCGTTAATAAGGACGTTGCCCTATCCACCCGGAATGTTTGTACCAGCGATATCAAGCATACGAACTAATCTACATACTGGCTTAAGTTTACCATGGGGAAATGGAGGGTCCAGCTGGTGAAGATATGTAAGTCCGTCCGCGAGGTCGCGGACCTAGGTAGGGACTCAGTTTTGGTACCCTTAAATAATGCGAAAAAGGCTTACAATTCGTAGGCGTAAATCCCAAGAAGGTTTCTCTCGCTCGACGTACTCCCACAGGTTGCCACGGACGATATAATCAGAGATCAAAACTGCACGGGTATAGCTTTTCTCGAGGTGGTAGCCCACCACAGGCAATACATGCGGATGTTGAAGTCCCGCCCAAACCTTGAGTTCACGAGCCAGCCGCTATTGAATACAAGACGTTAATGATGTTCGTGGATAGAAAGAGACTTTTCAACAAACAACGACGATTCCCCCGCGCACTTCGGATGGGACCCTGAGTTTAATGGTTTTTGCGACAACAAGCTTGGAGGCTGGGCTCTCCGAATCAAGGGTGGCCACGCGAAAATCACCATATTCGTACATCTTTTCCTCATATTCTGGTTCGAACCTAAGCCTTCGCGTGTCGACTAAGAGGTGTTTAATCTTTTCGAGACAGCCCTCCTGTAAAACCATGATTAGGGACGCCAAAGTCGGCATCTACCCAGTGTTACGTACCACATCGGTAAATTCTGAACTGTGGTTGTTCATGGTAGTGGATAGGCAAGTTGGGGGGTGCGCAGACTGGAACGTGGAGCTGGGCGGTTTTGAGATGGATGGGTACACGGTTTCGAAGTCGAACGTGACCAACTCCTCTCCCGCCTGGGTGAGAAGCGAGGATCAGAGAATGACGGCTCTCGCAAAAACGCTCAAACTGACGCTAGAAGAAGACTCGACGAACGCGGTTGCATTGGGTTCATTCGAGTTTGCGATTCGGGGCCGTAGCATCGGGGTGTATTGGAGCCTGACTCGACGGCTAACTTGAACGAGCCTCAGTGACCGCTGATTACGGTCTTTCTCGGAATCGAGTTGTTCCCCGCTGCGTGCTGTGAACTACTCGCGCTCGAACTTCAGCCTCAAGCAGTTAACTAGCTTACGTTCTCGGAGCCTCATTGCGAACTCAATCTCTTGGACTTGTGTGTCATCGTCACAAAGAAAGAGCCTGTGGCGCCAAAGGCCTCGAGTGCCAATGCTAGCACACAGGCGGAGTGTACAGAACTTGGGATGTCAGGCAAGGCCAAGGAAGGAAGGATGATCGGAGACCGAGGAGCTGGAGCATAAGGGGGGGATACTGAAGATGCATGACCTACGGTAGAGAGAAAATCAAGCGAAATCAACATATATGGAACATGAGAAGGTGAAACATGAAAGGAAGAATGGAAGGGTAAAAAGACAAAGGGAAGGGAGTATGGGGGGAGCCCCCCAAGCGGAAGCAAGGATCCAGAAAGTCGGTGCTCGATCACCGAGCGGATGGAGATCCCGGCCGAGGAAATGGGCAGAGACAAGTAATAGAATGATGGGGTGAACACGGAGGTGGGGCTATGAGCAGGGGGAGATGAGATTGAATGGTGCCTTAAGGGAAGACGGCATGGATAATAAATTCCTGACCTGCGGATTCGCCTTTCGACGAGAAATCCCTTCCGGTCAAACGGCGTGTTATCTACTGCAGCACCTCCTCCCAACCACGGCACCCATAGTCACATCAAGCCTCGAGTTTGGCCTCAGTGTCATTGCTGAGCAAAGCCGTTGGCAACTTTGCGTCTGCGCTGTTCACCCAAGAACTTGGCATTCACCCCGCACCAAGTTAATTACAACAGACCTCTCCCTGCCTCTGAGTCGATAATAGTCCAATTCGGGAGACTACATCATAGAGAAATTCAAAAGAGAATATAGTTATATGGAATACAGTACATGAGGTTTGATTTGGTTTGGGAAGGGAATGGCGTCTTTGTCGCCAGCCGAGGGCCCGTGATGCCTCCTCAGCAGCTGCTTTCTTAGTTCATCTTTGATTTTCGTTAAACTGACGGCGTATTCAACTCCGCTTAATACCCTGCAAGCCGCAAGAAGAGACGGTCACATATTAGTTTCCACTCTTGAATGGTAGAAAGCACGGGTTTACCGTAACTCGAATCCTCGTGACCCAATCGGGAGGGGTTAGTGATTACAAAATGAGTAATTGGATCTTGCATCATATTATTGACGAAAACATATAGAAGATAGCTTGGCGCCTTTGCCGGGTGTTTTGTCATTGCGGGCGGTAGATGATGCCTTAACCGGGCTAGTGGGCTCCGTGGACTCATCTTTGGGAGGAATTATAGGTGCTGGAGCACTGGAGCCTGCTAGTGTTGGCGATACGGGTGCCTGCGGTGGTTGAACCGCAATGCTGTCATTTATCAGACGGGGGAGGGTGGTTAGTCTATCATGCTACCATCAAGGCGCCGGGGATCGTGGTTAGCCTACTTACCCTTCAACATGATTAGAAGTCGGGAGGGCATACACTTCCGAGTTTAAAATGCGAATGCAGTGGGATGCTGAGGCCCTTTTGCTGGGTTGAATGGCCCAGCACTGCTCTACTAGGAGCTTGAGTCCCGGGGTGAGAATAGATAGGCTTTTTATCTCAGCCGGAAGTTCGTCATGCGCGAGTGCCAGCATAACTTGAATTTGGGTGCTCTTCTCTGCATATGGTATCCTGTCTGCTAACACCTGCCGATATTGACGGCGTTCGGATCAAAATTGCACTCCAGAACGTTTGGCTCAGTGTCCGTACCTCCAACATCAAACAGCCCAATGCCCATACATCACTTGCTAAAGGATAATCTGTGTCCGTTCCTTTCACGAGCCCTGGACTGTAATATCTGACGGTTCTTTTAAGGCCTTCGCTGGTGGTGAGTCCCGACGGCTCATCCTCCAGAGCCTTTGCTAGGCCAAAGTCCGCTAACATCGCCCGTCTCTCGGCGTCAATAAGAATGTTCCTCTATCCACCGAAAAAGTCAGCACGAGCAATGTGACGTACACGGACAAAGCCGCATACCGGTTTAAGGTCGCCGTGACGAACAGGAGGCACCAGCTGGTGGAGGTATGCAAGTCCGTCCGTCAGGTCGCGGACCTAAGAATTCACTTGCTCAGTTTTGAATACTGTTGAATTATGCCAAGAAAGCTTACTATGTGTAGGCGTGAAGCCCAAGAAGGTTTCTTCCGCGCCATATAGTCCCACAGGTCGCCATAGATCATATAATCAGAGATCAAAACTGCAAGCTTATACCCTTTATCAAGGTAGTAGCCGACCAAAGGCAATATATGCGGGTGTTGAAGTCTTGCCCAAACGTTGAGTTCACGAGCCAACCGCTAATGAACAGAAACGTTAAATATGTTCCGGAATAGAAAAACCCTGTTCAACAGACAACGACGATTCTCCAGGGTTCTTTGTATCGGGCTCTGAGACGAATGGTTTTTGCCACAACGAGCCTGGGTATCGGGCTCCCTGGGTCAAGCTTCGCTACGCGAACATCGCCATATCCACCCCACATCTCCTCATATTCTGATTCAGACTGGAGCCTCTGAATGTCAACAAAGAGATGTTCAAGAGATTGGAGGCAGTTCTCCTGTTAAATAACCACATGAACGTCAACGGTCAGCATCTCGTGCCCGGTGTGACCTACCACAGCGATAAAGTCTGGACTCATGGTTGTGGATAAGCAAGTCGGGCGCACACTCGCAACTGGAATGCACCCAGAGCGGAGTGGTTCCGAGATCGATTATGGGGGGTGGGCACGCGGGTTCGAAGGTTACGTAAAACCTCTCGAGCGCACTGCCCTAAGGGCGTTAAAAAACTTGGCCCGGCTTAACAAGCGCCGAAGAAAGGAAGGCACACAATGGGCGTAACTGACCATATTTTGATCGCGGGCACTTCGTAGCCAACCCTCGGGAGCAACTACAAACAACGACGGTTCCCGGCGCTTTTCATTTGGGACTCTGAGATGAATGGTTTTTGCGACAACGAGCCTGGGGCTAGGCTCTCCGGGTCAAGCGTGGCCACACGAATACCACCATCTTTTCCTCGTATTCTGGTTCAAACTTAAGCCTTCGCGTGTCGATTAAGACATGTTTGATCTTTTCTAGACGGCCCTCCTGTAAAACTATGATTACAAACGCCAACTGTCAGCATCTACCCAGTTTACGTACCACAAAGGCGACGTGTGGAGTATTGTCGTTCATGTTTGTGGGTGAGTAAGTTGGAGAATACGCTCACCGGAATGTACCTGGAGCTGAGTGGTTGGCGATGCGCAATCGGTTCCGAATATGACGCAAGGGGTTTTTCGGTCTCCGCGATCTCAATTCACCCAGACTCTGAAGCACTCGAAGGAAAAGGAAGCGAAGGGGATTTTGCGGAGACAAAGTCCAACTAGCGGAGGTTCAACGGTGGGACACGAGAGATGCATATACTGCAGCTCACAAAAAGAGAAAAGCTAAATGCAACATCTCTCCGAGACTTAAAAAGGGTGGAATAAGAAAGGGAAAGACAAAGAATGGAGTGGGGTTGAGATTATTCCAAGATGGAGCAGCGTCGATGGCTCTCCAGGACAGTCAACGCCCAATCAACAGGCGGCCCCAGCTCCCGACAGACAAAGCAAGACAGGACTGAATCAGGTGAAAGAGGAAACGATGACGCGAGTAGACCTTGGGGCGATTAGCAGAAGGAATTTTGACTGAGTGATGTTGACGATATCTCATGACAGGTGAATAGCTCCAACGTACCAATTAGCTCTAAGTACCAATACGGGAGTAATACCACCTCCCGAGACAAGAATGTGCGAGAGTCCAGAATTTCTACTCCCCGTATTCGTTTAATATGCGGTTAAGCATGGCCGTCAAGCATATCATGTTCATGAGTGGCTGCATGTAACCGCTAGGTGGTCAATACATGCATATCGGAGGCGGTTTGAGAGCCTTACTGGGAAAATCATTGTGTTGGTCGTAAATGTGAGTCCTCCGTAAACTTCGCCGATATTATATCTGATGGCAGGGACCATCGGACGAAAGATCGCGACCTCAGGCCCGTTAGGGCCATCAAGCTAGTTAAAGAGCAAAGAATGCCCACAAGGTGAGTTGATTTAGAGCACCTGTCTCTAGAAAATGTTACTCACGGTGAGATTATTTGAGAAGTTGTCACGGCGCCAGATGTATTGGTAGCCATCGGGACCGAAGAAACCCCTATCAAGCCATTAGCTAGCACTTCTGGGATGAGGTCCAAAAGGATTCTTACCGTTGATACGGTGCACCGCAAGGGATAACCAAATCAATCATGGATATTGTATTTCTTCCTATCCTGGCGCGGCCAAGGGCAGCTAGAGATCCGTGTCAAACCCAAGAAACAGACGATCGCGACTTTCTCACCATTGGGCCCCCACTCCAATATTGCTATCCGGTCTTCAAGTCTGCTTTGACCAATGGAACGATATAGCGTGGTGACCATGTTTCTTCCAACGTAAACTGTATCAAATCGGTACAATAGACCGGAGGTGGAGAAGAGTTGCGATTGCAGGGGGTTGCTAGAGGTCCATATCAAAGAGGAATCTGGGACCTTAGGGCTAGGCCTCTGATCGCGGGCACCTTCACAATGCATCGAATTTAGCTCTAGATCTTGTCATAGCCTCATCTTCCCTAACTTGCTAGAAGAGAAAGTGCAGGCGTACCCAGCTGCTGTTCGGTGTGACTTGGGTTTGAGCCTGACATGGCAGACATAATCTCCTGGTTGAGACGGGTTTTTGCTTCAGGAAGAAGTATGGGTCTTGTGCTACTGGAGGTTGCTGGTGTTGATGAAACCAGTGTCGGCGGTGGTTTAGCCATGATGCTACAATCTTGTCCGGGGGTGAGCTCACTGAGACAACAAGAGGCGGTTGAATGCCTTTTGAAACAGGAGTTACCCTGCTCACCTTTCAACGCGACCAAAAGTTGGCGAGCTATCCGCTTCGGAGTTTAAAATGGGAAGGAAGTTGGATGCTGGTGGCCGTTCGATGGGTTGGGGTTACGACTGCTGCGGATTAACAAACGTCCATAATAAAGAGAAGATTGAGGCTAGGGCGTTGGCTTCTGAGTGCGGTCGTCTTTCAAAATGTAGATAATTTAGCGGCGAATCTGGCCATTGCCTTTCCTTCACTCGCCTGTGGGAGATGAAACCGTCGGTATCACCGGCTGGTTTACCATTGAACTTGCGCCAGAGCTTGAAGCGAAAGGCGAAATCTTGGGGGCGGGATGTGGTTTTTCCTTAGCAGAAGGTGTCGGTCTTGGATCGTTGGAGATTGTTGGTGGTGGTGGTGGCACAGGTGCCGGATGTGGTTTAACCGGTACCACACTGTAATTTCATCACAGAGGTAGGTTAGAATCTCGAGACAAGAGGCAGTTAAAGGCCTTTCGCCAACGTAGTCACTCGACTCACCGTTCAGCACAATTAGGAGCCGAAGAGGTGTGTACTTCATTGTTGAAAATGTAAATAGGGTTGACAGCCGGTGGCGGTTCGCTGGGCTGGGGTTGCCATCGTGGTGGGGGGTTGTTAGACATCCGGAATGAAGAGGAAGCCAACAAGAGTTAAGAGCTATGGAAACTCTAGTTATCCTACTCACCCCTCGAGCTCAGCCTGGTCAGGGGTGGGCGAAGTCTGTACTTCTGCGTTTAAAATGCCAAGGCAGTGGGATGCTGAAGGCCGTTCGCTAGGTTCAATGGCCCAGCATTTTGCTAATAGGAGCTTGAGATCCGGGATTGGAATAGAGAGGGTTTCGATGTCACTCGGAAGCTCGTCATTCATGACTGTAAGGATCATTAGGTGCTCAGCCACCTTCTCGGAGTATGGAATTCTGTCCGCCAATGCCTATAAATTGTTCGGATCGAGACTCGTAGTGAACTCTTAGATCGTTTGACGTACCTCCACAACCAGACAAGCCCACACCCATATATCACTTGCCAGAGAATGACCCGTATCCGTTTCCTTCATAAGCTCTGGACTGTAATACCGAAAGGTTCCTTTCAGGCCCCTGCTGGTGGTCAGCCCCGATGGCACATCCTCCAGGGCCTTTGACAGGCCAAAGTCCGCCAGCATTCCCCGTCGCTTGACATTAACGAGAACGTTTCCCTATCCATGCGGAATGTTAGTCCCAGCAATATCCGGCATGCAAGCGAAACCGCCGACCATTTTAAGGTCGCCGTGCCGAACAGGGGGCTTCTGTTCATGAAGGTATGCAAGACCGTCGGTGAAATCGCGGACCTATGAACGCAGTTATTCGGCGTTGAGTGTCCTTCAATCGTCTGCGGTAGGCGGGAAGGTCGTGGAAGAACCAAGTTTCACGGCTCGGTCCCTTCTGGCTCATCGAGGGTATTTTCCACCTATATGAGTCATAATTAAGCATAAAATCGACGCAATATAACCGTTCCTAAGATATATGGCCGTAATAGACTTAGAAATAGTCCAATATAATGAGTATTTATGGCAAGAACTCGTCGTAGTCAGTCTCGAGCAACTCCTTCCGATCGGAAGAGATGCTGACAAATTCATTTGGTCAGGGCGCCGAAGCAGGGTCCTACGCCCAGTCCTTCACCCCCACTCCCAAAATGGTGTTGTCGCCACCGACTGCGGCAAGAGGAGTGTCGACGGTCGTCGCTGTGGTCGTTGGCTCGTCAGTGACATCGACCACACAGGGGACCGATTGCACCATGTCCCAGTTGAAGGATATGTGACATGTATTGTATGTATGCGTAGAGAATGCAATAAAATGGAGTGAACTGTTTGATCTGACCTCAGTCACCTAAGACTTCCATCACGGACCGTACTGATGACGATGGCGACGACGACCGTGGACGCTGCAATCGCTGTGGTCAGTGGCGACGCCGTTTGGGAGTGGGGGTGAAGGACTGGGCGTAGGACCCTGCTTCGGCGCCCTGACCAAATGAATTTGTCAGCATCTCTTCCGATCGGAAGGAGTTGCTCAAGACCGACTACGACGAGTTCTCCCCATAAATACTCATTATATCGGACTATTTCTAAGTCTATTACGGCTATATATTATAGGAACGCTTATACTTCATCGATCTTATGCTTAATTATGACTTCTATAGGTGGAAAATACCCTCGATGAGCCAGAACGGACCAAGCCGTGAAACTTGGTTCTTCCACGACCTTCCCGCCTACCGCAATCGTCCCAAGAAAACTTACGATGCGTAAACGTGAGTCCATTGCAGGTTCCTCTTGCTCGATATATTCCGTCAAGTCGCCATGAATCATATATTCGGACATTAAAACTGCAAGCTTGTAGTCTTTATCAAGGTAATAACCCAGCAAAGGCAATACATGCGGATGTTGAAGCCCCACCCATACTTTGAGCTCGCGAGCCAAACGCTATTGAACAGAAGGCGTTAAAAATGTTCGGAGACATAAGGAAGCATGTTCCACGAACAAAGGCAAGTCGGTGAGGTTCCTTGTGTCGAGCTCTGAGACGAATAGTTTTCGCGACAACTAGCTTGGGCGCGGGGCTCTCCGGGTCGAGCGTGGCTACACGGACATCACCAAAGGCACCTTGCTTCTCGTCATATCCTTCTTCAAACTTAAGCCTCTGCATGTCGATAAGGAGATGCTTAAGCGCTTGGAGGCAGCTCTCCTGTTAACCCAAATGAATGATCACGGGCACCAGGGGTAGACATCTACCCAGCGGAACGCACCAGAGCGGTAAAGTCTGGCACTTGATCGTCCATACTTTTGGATAAGCTAGGTCAGAGGACCCAAAGATTGGAATGCGTCCAAGAGAAGACGGTGGGTGTTTACTGCGACAGTTTGAAGATCGAATGCGGTGCCAGCAAATTGAATTACGTAAGCTTTGGGGCTGGGGAAGCCCTTGTACGACAGTTCTGAAGAAAAGCCTTCAGGCCACGAGAAGCCTAACTATCAGATCTTTTTTAGACCGTTCTGTTGAAGGCCCGATCGGACCGCAAATTGGAAAGGAGCTGAGCAATACACGCTATTCTTTAGATAAAAACAAAATGGCCCAATGAGTATGAGCCCACAAAATACGGAGTGGAGCCTCGAACCCAGGTTTCAGTTGTCGAGATCTTGGAGAGCACACAGGGCCCGATAACCTCTAGTCAAATGCGAATCAATACTTAAACATACACGGAGTGTACAAAGTTTGGG
>WSTY01000635.1:0-16269 GCA_019633465.1 Tulasnella sp. 417 | reverse complement strand
CTTGGAATGTCTCCAGCTCTGCCACAGCTGGCAAGCCGCCTCCACGCAAAAATTTCTCCGCTAGCCATTCGATCCCGGTGGCAGGTCGCGTGGTGTTGTTGAATTGGATTCGGATCGCTGAGTTTTTTCGGTCCCGTATGTGGATCTTCATTCCAACGTTATCCTTTCCGAGGGTTATTTCAACTAGTTCTGTTCTCTTCGACTGTTCGATAACTAGCGGGACTATGTGGTCGAGGTTGCCACTCCAAATTCGGTCCGCGGGTAGTCCTTGAAATAGGCACTGGAGGTTGAAGTACCTGATGGAAGGGGAGTCGATACTCCCTAGAACGGCTTCAACCAGGCCGAATGGTAGGTTGACCAACTGTATCTCCCGCATCTTGCTCATGATCACTGGACTCGACTTTTTATTTTGGGTGAACTCGGCCCCAAAACTCTCCGGAACCGTCACGTCTTCAATACCTACCTCCTCCAACTCTGAATTCGCTTCCATCAACCGTCGTACTTGCTCCATCGTAGGCGAGTACTTCGGCATTCCTTTGATCTTCAACGACCTCAATCCCACAAGGACAGGGGAATCCCATCGAATGGGAATGTTCTCCAATGTCACGTCCTTCAATCTCCCTGCTTGCCCGCAAAACAGGTCCAGAGGCTGGAGAAAGCTGCAATGCCCGAAACTGAGGCTCAGCTCTTCCAACAGCGGAGCGGGCTTTTTAAATATGTCCGATATCTTATACGTGGAAAGTGAGGATAAGATCAACGACCGAACCCGATGCGAGTGTGGGATGATCAACGCCAAACACGCCGACGTTGCGGTAAGTCGTTGAACGCCGCTCGAGTCCACACCCGGCCCGCAGTTGTACTCCCCGTCCGAAAAGCACCTGATTTCCAATGGGCTTGTCCCGGATTTACGCAGAAAGTGGGGAATGGTGGTTTGGGGGCACGAAAACTCGATGACAGACCAGAAGCGGGGGGTGCCTTCGACCAAGGTTCGCCATGACGAACAGACCGAGGCGATGGTGTGTAGACGCTGGAGGAATGAGCAAGAGATCTTTCGTTGCCACGGATCGGCTATGGAGAGCCAGAGGATGTTGCTGGCGATTTCTTGAGGAAACTGGTTAAAAGGGATGAGGCCGTTCCGTTCCTTTTTACGTTGAATGAGGCGGGCATTGAGACTCGTTAGCGTTTCCTCGATAGCGTATATTTCTCCGTCGATTCCTTCAAGTGCGTTGTCACGGCTACTGCAAGTTCTCCGGGGTTCATTGTCAGAAACTTTCATGTAAATGGGTTTCGAGCGGGGCCTACCTATCCAGGCTGAACCTTGGCGGTTGGTCGCGTTCTACATGTTGAGATGTTCGGCGAACGTGGTTGAGGATGAGCTCTGTAGCGTCGTTTATGATATGTTCCGGAACTCCTGGCATGATTCGTCTTTGAAATGGTTAATCTTGAGAGAGAAAGTGACGGCAAGCGGCGGTGGTGGCGAGTGATGACCTATTTAAAACCCCGTCACGCGGAGTTGAAACGCGGACCAGCAGTTGTGGGCGACGATTCAGGCACTGGCGAGTAGGACTAGCATAAATAAGGGAGTCTATTACTATCAAAATGCACAAATAAATATTCTATGATGCATCTTTAGTTATGTCAACTCCGTGTGCAGCCACTAAGTGCCTTCGGAGGTCGTACATCCTGCTGAAGACGTGAAGACAAACGTCCTCGTCGTCGTCCAACCCTGTCCAAGGACACTGAAGAACACGCTTCTCTTGACCAACATAGGCTCTCCCAGTCGCTTTGGCTACCACAGAGGTCGAGCTCTCGTCCGGCGCTGTTGAGGGCTTGCACGTTCGCAAATGATGTTGCAAGTTTCGCTTGTACCCGAAGCGTTTCGAGCACCCGGCGTTCGTGCAGCCAAACGGCAGTTGGCCCAGGTGCTTGACCTTGTGATGAGATTTGAGTGCTTGCGCCTAGTTAAAAAGCCACATTCGTTAAAAAGTGCCAATGCCAAGGCTTGGGAAACGCCGGTCAGGGCTTACCGTTTTGAATGACAAGTCGCAACCATCCTCCTGACAGGGGAACGACCTTCCATCATCATAGTTCATTCGAGGCCGCTTCGGGCGCGGTCCCTCTAAGCTAATCGAGACATCCGTCATCGAGCCAGTTGGCTCGTCTTCGTCCATGTGGTCCCCATGCGCGCGCAAGTGGGTTTTTAGGGAGTGTGCATCTTTGAATGTCTTTCCATGACAGTCTGGGTGGGGACAGGTAGGAGGGTGAATCTCCCGGTTATGCGTTTGGAGCGCCGTCCAGGTCCTAAAGTACAACGGTGTCTGTTTGCCCGAAGCGTCTTGAACGCTACATGAGACGTCAAAACAAGCGTAACGATCCTCTAACAGGGGAAGATTGGGTTCGACTCAAATTTCCTCTCGTCATCGACAAGCGCAATCAGCCCCACCTTGGTGCGTTTTCAAATGTGCCTTTAGCTTCTGATTGGTAGCGAACGACTTTCCGCATCCTTCAGTATCACATTGGAAAGGTTTCGTTCCGGGTGGAGAATGAGCTGCCGCAATGTGGGCTCGCAGTTGAGAGTGCTTTGTAAACGCATCTTGACAGCCCTCCTGTCCACACTATCGAGCGAGGAAGCAATATCAGCGTATTTTCTTGCCAATGGGTGTAGCTGGTCCTCGCCAAACCTTATAAGGTTTCTCTCCTCTATGCATATCTTCATGAACTTGAAGTTGCTGCTGCGTCCAAAACCGTTGTTCGCAGCCTTTCTTAGCCGAGCAGACGAGCGGCCGCTCGTCCTTCGGAGCATGGGATCGCTCGTGAGCTTGGAGGTGGACCTTCCGAAGGAAAGATTTATGACATGTGGCGCACTCGAATGGGCGCTGGAAAGAGGCGCGGCGTTGGCGAAGTGTGTATCGGAATATAGCAAAAACACTCACGTCGTTTGTATGCGAGCGGTAGTGCTCAGCAAGGCGACACGGTTTCGTGTATGCTTTGTCGCATCCCTCCCATGAGCAGATATACGACTTCCGTCGGGTAGAACTTGTGCTTGCGCTGCGGCTTCGGGACGACTTTTTCGGCGTCGATGGGACAGCTTCGCGTCCGGCCCTCTCAATCACACCCTCCGACTGATCATGCGTGCCATTAGAAGAGTCTTGAACGTTCTCTTGAGTGGGGCTTTTTGATGAGGACGGTGTCACGCGAAGGACGTAGGCTTGGCTGGTGGAAAGCGTCGGGGTTTCGGACCACTTTCGTTTTCCTAGTACTGAGACGGAAGCCTGCGGTGGTGGAGACAAGTTGCTGGATCTTAGCGTCACAGAGGCCATCTCATTCGGTATTTAGCTTGCAGAGAAAAGAACCAGGATAACGGGAGCGAGGAAATTTGGTGGACCCCTGAGGAACATTCGCACGTTCTACCGTCAATGGTCTAAGGATTGAAGGCGCACAGAAATCCTTCTGTCAGGAACGATCATGTGAAGTGGGAAGAAGTGGCAATTATAAGGAAATAAATACCAGGTCTAATATCATGATCTATTCTAGACGAAAATACGTTGCTCATTCAGCTCCCATCCGAGATAGCCTTCGCCCTCCGCCGATCCCGTGCAGCCGCCTGGGTTCGCAACAACCAAGCAATGTTCTCGTATACGACAAACGTGACGCACGTCCCAGGTAAGACACGAACGAGGTTGGTGCCGAGACCGCGGTAGAAGCCACGGACGCCTTCGTCTCGCCACGTTCGGGCGACACAGGTTCGGATGTCTGGGTACAGGTGCGCCTGGGCATTGTTCTAGGTTGTAAAAGGTTCCGTTTCAGCATGCCAGCTTTCCGAGGTTGCCTACTTGAGCCTCACCTGAATTCGAGAGCGAACGACTTGGTATGGATAAGTGGCCGTTAATGCGACTAATTTGGACGCTCCAGACATAACCGTATAGGCCGTATTCGACTGATAGAAATACAACGCGGTTAGAAATGAGAGAGAGGCATAGAAATAGATGCCCTACGTACTAGCTTTGCGTTGTTTTCATCATAGGGTTCACCAGCGAGAGCTGCTTTCCTCTTCTGCCGAGCGAACCCCCATTTCTTCATTTCTTCATAGGCCATGAATTGAAGTGCGCCATTACTGACGCCAAAGAGTGCCAAACTCGTGCCCTTGAATAGCCCTCGTAAACCCTCGTTTTTCCCGATGGACCATAAACCATGCCATAATCCGCGGTAAGCATTGGGGTCATTCGGTGGAGTGGTGAATAAGCGAACTTTGACGACCCATATTGGATTCGTCAAGAGAGCAGTGATGGCACCTGCTCGGAAGTTAAAGGAGGTAGGGGGGAAGTGGTTGCCGTCAGGATGGGCAGCGGAAGGTTATACAAGGATATGGAAGGTGCGGACTTGCTTCAGCGGACGCAAGCAAGAACTTCCCGGCCGATAGCGGTGCGGTTGGCGAACCGCTCTCTTGCTCAGCCATTTGTCGTTTCAAGCCCGTGTACCTGAGAGGGACACGAAAATGGTCTTTCAGCAAACCCGGTTTTCCGGGACACATGCTCGGCCCGTGAAACGCGTAATACGCACAACCAGAAATACAACCCCCAGCTCGCTGCATTTCCTGCAACGTTCGCTCCTAACCCTCTATACAGTCCTTTCCATCCATGAGTAGCGTGTATTCCTTTTAGACCTCCCCATATCTGTTTGAGTGGATTGAGCGAGGCTGGTCTTCGGTCGTTGGCGACTTGAAACTGGACTTTCAAGATGTCTAGAGGTTGCATGCACAACACCGCCGCGGTGCCAGCTCCGATCCCAGCGACTGCATGATCAAGAGCCGCAGTGGGGAAGAACGAGGAAGGGGAAGGAGTGCTCATCCAACCGGAGGGGGGGGACTCTTTGAATGAGCCTTTTTCACGGGCCGAAGGTGTGGTCGTTTCTGAAATTATTGAGCGACGCCCTGCGAGGGAACACCATGACACCACCAAATAAAAGGGTTCAACGCAATCCGACATCTACCCTTTCCCACGCCCAAGCCGAACATTCCCGCCTCCCCGTCAAATGTCCTTTCACATCGCCTCCGTCGGTCGAACGGCCGCCAGGCAGGCGCACCTACCAATCCCAACACTCGTTGTCACTAGAAATGCAAGCACGTCTTCAGCACAGGCTCCATCCGCGCTTCGGAGATATTTATCACTCGGAGCGTTCGTTGCTGGCGGAACGGCTTTCACACTTTACTATCTCGACTCTCGATCAGCATTGCACCGCTATGGAGTTATGCCGTTAATACGGTCAGGAATGGATCCAGAAGCGGGGCACAAATTTGCGGTCAAGGCTTTGGCAAGTGGATTCGCTCCGAGGGACATGGCGAAGGACGATGAAGCTCTTGCTGTAGAGGTATGCAACACTTCATCGAGATTATACATATTGCATCGTTGTGACGTAGAGAATGTTTTATAGCTCTGGGGCCACCGATTAGCCAACCCGGTTGGACTTGCAGCAGGGTTCGACAAGGACGGGGAAGCCATTGACGGTCCGTCCCTTCCCTTTTCGATGCAAATATTTTTTAACTAACCCATCTGTGTTCAGGGCTCTTCAATCTTGGTTTCAGCTGGGTAGAAGTTGGCAGTGTTACTCCGAAGCCTCAGGTATGGTGCACGTCCTCACAGCAGGATGCGGACCATAACACCCAACCCCACTGTTGAATAGGAAGGAAACCCCAAACCAAGAGTCTTCCACCTCCCTGAAGATTCTGCAATTATTAACCGCTACGGATTCCCATCCCAAGGTCACGCCATCGTCTTGTCCCGCCTTCGATCATACGTCGCGAGCCACCCTCCTTCTGCCGTGACACCCTCGATTCTCGCATTGAACCTCGGCAAGAACAAATCCTCCGCTCCCGACAGCACGACCGACTTCCTGAACGGTGTGGCTAAGTTTGGGCCTCTCGTTGACGTTTTGGTTATCAACGTTTCAAGTCCCAACACCGCTGGCCTGCGGGCACTTCAAGGACGTGGCGTACTAGAGGAGTTGCTGTCGGAGGTCATCAAAGCTCGGGACGCCCTTCCAAAGAGGAGCACCGACGAATGGAAGTGGGAGAAGGCTAAAATCGTGGTGAAGATTGCCCCTGACCTGTCAGCGAAGGAGGTTGAAGACATCGCTGAGGCAGTCAAGGTGTCTGGTGTAGACGGTGTCATCGTCAGCAATACCACGATCCAGCGCCCCGCGGAACTGAAGTCCAGTAAGTCTTACGTAGCTCAACATTACGCGAAAGCCGTTACTTACCGTCTTGCAATAGTCAACGCTGTTGAAACCGGTGGCTTGTCAGGCCCACCAGTCAAACCCCTTACTCTGGCCACCCTCAAAACTCTCCGAGGCCACCTTCCTTCCTCAGTTCCCATCATTGGCTGCGGTGGAGTCAGCTCGGGATCAGACGCCGTCGAATACGCAGATGCAGGAGCTACGCTAGTCCAACTCTACACTTCCTTCGCGTACGACGGTGTTGGTGCCCCAAGACGCGTCAAAGACGAAGTCTCCGCCACTCTCGCCGCTCGCAAAACCACCTGGAACGATGTCGTCACGTCATCCGTGGAGAAACTCAGCTGGCGGCCGAAAAAACCTGTAGACCTCTTCAAGGATGCGCAGGAGGAGTTGAAGGCTACTTTAGACGAAGCTGGGAAGAGGATAGCTCTTGGAGACGAATTGGTGCTACTGAAGGAGAAGGTTGTGGAGGCTGTTTCGGTCGTTAAGGCGCCGCCGCTGTCCGCGCCTTTAGCTGGGGACGTGCCCGCGACCCCAGTGACCGGTGCCCATCCAGAAAAGTCGCTGAAAGAGCTGATTCGGGAAGCGGAGACTGCTTTGGGACTTCCCTCTTCCTCATAGACTATTTGTATCGAACTCTGATCTCCATTGGTCACCCCAAGGTTGCCCGCCAGAACGCGTGCTTCGTTGCCGTTCCCCCGACTGACGACGACAGGGGCTTCAGACACTGTAGGAACCTCTCGTAACGTAGGCTAAGGAACCGAATTGGCAAGCATATCGGGTTTAAGATGATCCACATGTTCACAAATACTGCTCATGAAAGCCGTTGCAACAAGCCCCGCGACGACTGAAATACAACGCACCTACCCCGCCCCACCAAGTTGTATTTAGTTTGCCCCCGGGAGACTACGACGACTGCCGCACTGTGGGAACACGCGCTCAGTACGTTTAAGTGGGCTCCGCGCTGGAATTCTATTAAGGGGCCCGAGTAACATCCAGTTGGGCAACCCACTAGTATAGGCCCCGCATCAATCTATTAGGTACCATTGCCGATCCCATTTCCTGCTTTCATTGGGTCAACCGCATAGATTCTAATCGGGCCACCAGTATATATAGTCCAAATAGTGAATTATGTAAATATCGTACAATATGGGCCCTAGCGGCTAGGAGGGGGAAAGTGACAGAGGATGACAAGTAGCAAGAGGGCAAGAACGGGCATTGCACGTACCCATGGAGCACCAAAGGCAAAGTATAACTGCCGCCTCACGTAAGCCCCAGGCCTGATCCCAAGTCTTAGAAAGAGGTTTATGAGAAGTAGCAAATTAGTACATCTGATCGACCAGCCTCGTCGAGAAGGCGAGCAAATGTTTGTAACTGGGACGATGTAGTTGCAGGTTGGAGGTGAGTGGTATGCATATGAGGAGATAAGCTCGGGACAAATTTGAAAGCGCGCCCTGCAAAAGAAAGTACGAGATTGCCACTCGAGAGGAAAGTAACGTAAGTGAATTGAATGTTTGTGAGATTGAGTATCCGTGTACCTGAATCTTGGGAAGGGCAACCCATTCTATCAGGCTCTGCTTAACCAGAGTGTGGCGAAAATGGGGTTCGAGCGGCACTCGCGATTCCGATCGTATACAGTGCATCACTCATTTTCCTCTATCCTTCTATTCTCGTGAACTCGACCATGAAGGACTCAGTCCGGGCTGTCTTCACCTCAGGCTTAACTATAATGCTAATCTTCGAGGGGGGACAAACTGATTAAATTTGGATCTGCGGGGTGGAGGCCACAGATTGGTGTAACGAGTGTTCGATTAAGGAACTCGCGAAAAGATCTTCGAGATAGAAAGATGGTACATAAACATGGGCTGCATATTTGAATAAGACAATGAAAAGTGTGAGTTTGATGCGATAGGTGAGGGTGGGGCGGGGCTTGTCGCCCCCGACCGAGAGCTCGGGGGACTTTATTTCTTGATGGTCTTCGAGAGCTACAAGCGTTGTGTGAGAAATATCTCCAGAAATGCAGTGCTATTAAAAGCCATACCTCTTCGTAGAGACGTTCCATTGAAGGTCGGGCTTCAAGCTCCTTCACCCAGCAAGAGCTCAGGACCGCTCGCCAAGCGTCGTCTTGAGCCACGTCTTCGGCAAACGGAGGCTCCCCTTGTTTCACTCGGCCAATCAAGCTGGCCTCTTGGCTGACGGAAGCAAAAGGTTGCACTCCGGTCAACAACTCTAAAACACATCGTCAGTCTTCCATCGGGCCTAGACAAATATCCTCAACCCACCCATTGCGACCAATCCAAACGAGTAAACGTCCGTGTGTTCATCCGCTTTCCTGGTCTCAGCGAACTCAGGAGCAGCCTATCTCGCCGAACCACGATAATCCCCAGGAGGATGGAGCTTTTCAAACTCTTCTTCGACCATCCGGTTGAAGCAGTATCCGCCGACCTTCGCCTTGCCCTTCTTGTCGACCATGAAGTGGCACTGCCGGAGCCACCAAGTCAGATCAACTCCTCCGGGCGAAAGCAGAGTGTTTCCTTGGAGACTCACCGGTTCGATAGTTCCGTGCGACAGATTTTGGCCGTGAAGTGTCTTGAGCGCGCGGGCGAATTCAAGGATCTGACGAGGGTTACTCTATTCAGTCCTTTTGGCCCAAATTTCTCAGAGATGACCGCTTACCAACCGACGCTTGTCTTTAGCCTGTTTCTTCTCGAGATGTTCCTTGGCGGGCGTGCTTTCGATGAACTCAGTAATGAGGGCCGGAACGCCGCTGAACGAGGTCAAACCCTCGTATTGGACAAATGAACTGTCGACTTTCTTCCAATCCTCAAATTCTTTGCCCAGGCGCTTCTTAACCTCGGTTCTCCACTGATTGAAAGTGTCGTTATGTGTTCTTTTACCAATGGACCGAAGTGCCGTGAGGGCGACCTGTCACGCGCGTTGGTAAAATGGCACGACGAACGCGAACGGTGCGACTACTGGCTGCTCACCTGAGTGTGCTTCTTATCTTTCTTATCCTTCATCTCACCAACATACAAATCCAGAAGTGGATAGTTTGTCACCGCATAACCTCTGCGAATGAGCCGGTTCTGGTCATCCACCTGGTCTTTGGATGTAGTTGGACTGGAGTTGATCGTCTGTTCCTGATCTGGCGGCGCCCATTCTCAGGTAGGAGATTGATTGATGGGACGGTCTTACTGAGAGTGAGCTGGGAGCGGCAGCTGCTCCACCAGACTCCTGCTTGCTCTATATTATATACAAGCGCGCATCATCATGAGTCTGGATTCCCTATTTAGCTAGCATGAGTTGTTGTGGCAACTGGTTGATGCAGGTGGCGGCCACAAGTCGCGCGTAATGCGCCGACCCTACATCTGGGGCACAAATCACGAGAAATGTGCCATGCGAATCTAGAATCACCACTCGTACGTCGCTCAATAGCCTTCCTCAAGAGTTGGCTCGGGGGCATGTTGTTCTCTTGCTTCCAATTTGTTGATTAATATACCGACATCGAGAGTGCCTTTGCCGCCTGCCACGGGCGAGGTTCGCACCTCTATATACTGGATTCGACCTAAGGACTTTCAATCGATCTATTGCGACGTAGCGCACTCCGCGAGCCCGACTCCTACCACGCCTCGTCCGTGAGCGCCCTCGATCGAAGGTCCGTGCATATAGATCGATCTCTACCAACTGTCATAGCAACATACTAATATCATAGAGCAGATATTCGAATTCAAAACAACTACAAAGGCAAATACAATAAGTCGTGCAGAGCTTTTGAGAATCGTCCCGACGACGGGAGACGATAACTACTTGGGGTGCAAAGTCGAGCTCGACTCTGGTGAAACACCTACGAACGCTTGGCGCGGGACTTGCATCAACCCGGTCATTTTCTTCTTTATGGGAGCCAAAAACAAAGGTGACAGGTTAGATCATAGTAGAGCTTATGGACTCCGTTGCAGAAACTGTTGGCGCAGTTCGGTGTGAGAGGTGAAGTTTCGCAACAGACAAAGCTCGCTGAAGAAGGAATACTAGACTGTCACTCGAGGAGAAAGTGACGAAATGAATTCGATGTAAGTGAGACCGACTATCCGTGTACTTGAATCTTTCGAAAGGCAAACCATTCTATCAGGTTCTGTTAGACCAGAGTGTCGCGAAAATGAAGTTCGGGCGGCACTCGGAATTGCAATCGTATTCAGTGCATCACTCATTTCATCTATCCATCTATAATCGTGAACCCGACTATGAAGGACTCGGTCTGAGTTGGCTTCATCTCAGGTTTAACTATAATGTTAATCCTCTAAGGGGGACAAACTAATTCAGTTTGGATCTGTGGGGTCGAGGCCACAGATTGGTGTAACAAGCATTCAAATCAAAGAACTGGCGAGAGGATCTTCGACATAGGGACATGTACATAAGCATAGGGTGTATATCTGAATAAGATAATAAAAAGTGTGAGTTTGATGCGATAGGTGATGGTGGGGCGGGGCTTTGTCGCCACCGACCGAGAGCTCGGGGGGCTTTCTTTCTTGAAGGTCTTCGAGAGCTAAAAGCGTTGTTTGAGAGATAATTTAGCTCTATTCAAGGCCATACCTCTTCGTAGAGACGCTCCATCGAAGGTCGGGACTCAGGCTCCTTCGCCCAGCAAGAGCTCAGGACCGCTCGCCAAGCGTCGTCTTGAGCAACGTCTTCAGCAAACGGAGGCTCCTCTTGTTTCGCTCGGCTAACCAAGCTGGTCTCTTGGCTGATGGAAGCGAACGGCTTCACTCCGGTCAACAACTCTATAACACTTCCTCAGCCTTGCGGTGGCATCGGGCCAAGACAACTATCCTCAACCCACTCATTGCGACCAATGCGAACGAGTAAACGTCCATCCGTTGATCTGTTTTCCTGGTCTCAAGGAACTCAGGAGCAACATATCTCGCCGAGCCACGATTATCCTCGCCAGGATAGAGCTTTTCAAACTCTTCCTCGACCATCCGGTTGAAGCAGTATCCGCCGACCTTCGCCTTGCCCTTCCTGTCGACCATGAAGTGGCACTGCCGGAGCCACGAAGTCAGATCAACTCTTCCGGGGGAGAGCAAAGCTTTCCGTGGAGACTCACCGGTTTGATAGTTCCGTGCGACAGATTTTGGCTGTGAAGTGTCTTGAGACCGTGGGCGAATTCAAGGATCTGATGACGGTTACTCTATTCAGTTTTTCCCCCCAAATTTCTCAGAGATGACCGCTTACCAATCGACGCTTGTCTTTCGCCGATTTCTTCTCGAGATATTCCTTGGCGGGCGTGCCTTCGATGAAATCAGTAATGAGGGCTGGAACGCCGCTGAACGAGGTGAACCCCTCATATTGGACAAACAAACCGTCGACTTTCTTCCAATTCTCACTTTCCTTGCCCAGGCGCTTCTTAACCTCTGTTTTTCACTGATTAAAAGTGTCGTTATTTGTGAAGTTGTTACTGTTGCCCTCCTTATTATAACGTGGACGTGTCTTTATCATCTATAATAATGAATCCGACTTTACCTCTTGTTCTCTTTAGTACAATGTAGACGTTGAGGAAAGAGAACAGCAGGGCGAACTAACAAACGCGCTACATAAACAGGAAAGAACAGACATGCACAAATGTAATCTACTTAACAACAATCTGTTCTTTTACCGATGGGCCGCAGTGCTGTGAGGGTAACCTGTCACGCGCGTTGATAAAATGGCACGACGAACGGGAATAGTGCGACTACTGGGTGCTTACCTGGGTGTGCTTCTTATCCTTCATCTCACCATCAGACAAACCCAGAAGTGGACAGTTTGTCACCCCATAACCTCTGCGAATGAGCTGGTTCCGGTCATCGAGGAGACTTTGGCTCAGAAAAAGGGAGGGAATCTTCTGATACAGCCGCTGCGGCGATAGTGTTGAGAACTAGAGGCTTGGTGGTACGCGAACCAGTGCGTTTCTGAGTGGTGGGTTTTGGTGAAGAGTGGCGGAAGAAGAGCCGGATGATTAAGCGCAAGTGACCCATTGTGGATGAGATAAAAAGAGTGAGATATATCGGAGTTGGAGATGGGGAGAAGTTGGTATGGTCGAATGGTTCTGACGTCGGGATGTGCGGACGATATTTAAGAGTGGTGCAAGCTGTTCCCGCACGCAACGGCGTTCTGAGTGTCGATGGTTGGAAGAACTCGAGACCACAGCTTGGAATTTGATATAGAATGTGGCTTACATGTCACATAGTTGCAGGGAGCTTTGGCAACCCGTTTGGAGGTGAAGGGGGGCGGTGGCCTCGAGGCTATTGCGTTTTTTCAATTCAGCAGAAAACGAAACGCCCTCGCACCTGTTCATAACTACCGATCGCAGTTCCGTCACGAAACCTCGAGAGATTAACCTGATAAGCGATTCAGAATAGTTCCGTGGCTTTGTTATTGCTCTGGCGGCGCCCATCCTGAGGTAAGAGATTGGTCATTGTATCTGATGGGAGATTGAACTGGGAGCTGCACCTGCTCCACCAGACTCCCACTTGCTCTATGTTATATATAAGCGCGCATGATTAGTCTTGGATTCCCTATTTAGCTTGCATGAGTTGTTGTGGCAGCTGGTTGATGCGGGTGCGGCCACGGGTCGCGCGTGATGCGCTAACTGCCGGTCACGCCAAACACTGTGATTCGCCGACCGTACATCCTGGGCGCACATCACGAGAAACGGGCGATAGGAATTTAGAATCACCACCCATACGTCGCTCAATAGCCTTCCTCGAGAGCTGGCTGGGGAACAGGTTGTTCTCTAGCTTCTAATTTGTTGGCTAATATACCGACACCGAGAGTGCCTTTGCGGCCTGCCACGGGCGAGGTCCGTACATCTACAGACCGGATTCGACCTAAGGACTTTTAATCAATTGATTGCGACGCAACCTACTGAGCGAGTCCGACTCTTGCCACGCCTCGTCCACGAGCGCCTTCGATCGAAGGTCCTGCATATAGATCGATTTCTACCACCTGTCATAGCAACATAATATCATTAAGCAGAATTTTCGAATTCAACGATTACAAAGACAAATACAATAAGTCGTGCAGAGCTTTTAAAGATCATCTCGACAACGGGAGATGATACTACTTGGGGTGCATAAGTCGAGCTTGAGTTTGGCGAGACAACTACGAACGCTTGGCGCGGGACCTGCACCAACCTGGTCATTCTCTCCTGTATGAGAGCCAAAAACAAAGCTTAAGGTGACAGGTTAAATCACAGTAGAGGTTCTGGATAGGGTACGGAACCGAATGGGCGAGCATATCAAGTTTTAGATAATCCAATGATCACCCATTCTGCTCATGGAAGCAGTTGCAAAAAACCCCGCGACAACCGCGGTAGCATCACGTAAAGCCCCCGGCCTTATCCTAAGTATTAGAAGGGGATTTCTGACAGGTAGCAAAGCAGTATCGCTGATAGACCACGCTCCTCGAGAAGACCGGCAGTTGTATCCGGGACGATGGATTAACTTGCTGTTTGTAGGTGAAGTGAATTTTTTTAGTAAGAGAGAAATTTAAAACTCCGCCAAGAGGAAAAGCCACTTGAGAAGAGAGTGGGGTAAATGAATTGGATATTTGTGGGATTGAGTATCCGCGTACCTGAATGTTTGGAAGGGAAACCCATTCAGTCAGGGTTTGCCTTCGCCAGAGTGTGGCGACAGTAAAGTTCAGGGGGCACTAGGGCAAGTGTGATCCTGAACATTGCATGACTCTCGATCCTCGTGGACCCGACAGTAATTATCTGACTCCACCTCAGGTCAATTATTATCTTCGAAGGTAGACAAACTAATTCAATTTCGACCTGCGGGGTCGAGGCCACGAATTGGCGTAAAGGATATTCAATTCAGGAACTCGCGAGAAGATGTAAACATGTACATAAAGATGCGGTGTATATTTGAACAAGATAACAAAATTTTGAGTTCGATGCGGCTCGTGATGGTGGGGGGGGGGTCACGGGTGGCGTTGTCGTCACCGACTACGAGCTCGGGGAAGTTTCTCTCTCGAAGGGTTTCGAGAGCTGGAAGCGTTCCGTGAGCAATGTATACAGAAGGGTGGTTCCACGACAAGCCTTACCTCTTCATCGAGACGTTCCATTGAAGGTCGGGCTCCAGGATCCTTAACCCAGCAAGAGCTCAGGACCGCTCTTACCTCTTCGTCGAGACGTTCCATTGAAGGTCGGGCTCCAGGATCCTTCACCCAGCAAGAGCTCAGGACCGCTCGCCAAGCGTCGTCTTTAGCAAGGTCTTCCGCAAACGGAGGCTCTCCTCGTTTTACTCGGCTAATCAAGCTAGCCTCTTGGCTGACAGAAGAGAAAGGCTGCACTCCGGTCAACAACTCTAGGACATTTCGTCAGTCTTCTGGTTGCATCGGGCCAAGACAAATATCATCAACCCACCCATTGCGACCAATCCAAACGAGTAAACGTCCGTGTGTTCATCCGTTTTCCTGTTCTCAAGGAACTCAGGAGCAACGTATCTCGTCGTGCCACGATGATCCTCAGAAGGATAGAGCTTCTCAAACTTTTCTTCGACCATCCGGTTGAAGCAGTATCCGCCGACCTTCGCCTTGCCCTTCTTGTCGACCATGAAGTGGCACTGCCGGAGCCACGAAGTCAGATCAACTCCCGCGGACGAGAGCAAAGTGTTTCCATGGAGACTCACCGGTTCGATATTTCCGTGCGACAGGTTTTGGCCGTGAAGTGTCTTGAGCGCGCGGGCGAATTCGAGGATCTGACGAGGGTTACTCTATTCAGCCCTTTCCGCCCAAATTTCTCAGAGATGACCCTTACCAATCGATGCTTCTCTTTCGCCGATTTCTTCTCGAGATATTCCTTGGCGGGCGTGCCTTCGATGAACTCAGTAATGAGGGCTGGAACGCCGCTGAACGTGGTGAACCCCTCGTATTGGACAAAGGAACCGTCGACTTTCTTCCACTTCTCAATTTCCTCGCCCAGGCGCTTCTTAACCTCTATTCTCCACTGATTGAAAGTGTCGTTATGTGTTCTTTTACCGATGGGCCGAAGTGCCGTGAGGGTAACCTATCAGGCGCGTTAATAAAATGGCTTGACGAACGGGAACGATGAGACGACTAGGTGCTCACCTGAGTGCGCTTCTTATCCTTCATCTTGCCAACATACAAATCCACAAGTGGATAGTTTGTCACCGCATAACCTCTGCGAATGAGCTGGTCCCGGTCATCCACCTGCTCTTTGGATGCAGTTGGACTGCCGTTGACCGCCTGTTCGCCATCGCCATTTTTGCCCGGAGAGTTAGCTGGAGTATTACTGCGAGAGTTTTGTCGAGAACTCTTTCCAGGGTTGGAGGAGTTTTCCCCGTGGCCCGGTTGCCTTTCGATGTCCCTCTGAACTGTAGTTAATTTGAAAGGGGTCGAGGTCGCCGCCCTGGCGCCGCCCATTCTGAGGTATTAAGAGATTGGTCGTTGTAGATGATGGGACGGTGTTCCTGAGAGTGGACTGGGAGCTGCACCTGCTCCCTAGACTCCTACTTGCTTTATATAACCGCGCATAATGAGTTGTGGATTACCTATTTATCTAGCATGAGTTGTTGTGGCAACTGGTTAATGCGGGTACGGCAACAAAGTCGCGCGTCATGCGCCAGCCTCGCAGTTGTGGCAAACGCTGTGTTTCGCGACCGTACATGCCAGGTGCATATCACGAGAAATGGGATACGCGAATCTAGAATCACCACTCATACGTCGGCCAATACCCTTTCTGGAGCGTTGGCTGAGGGTCATGTTGCTCTCTGGCTTCCAATTTGTTGATCAGTATACCGACACGGAGAATTCCTGTGCGGCCTGACACGGGCGAGGTTCGTATCCTTATCTATCCAATCCAGCCTAGGGACTTTCAATCGGTCAGATCTACTCCAATGTAGTGGAATGACCGAGTCCGATTCCAGACCCCTCTTCCACGCCTCTACCATGAACGCTTTCGATCGAGGGTGCTGAGCATCCATCGATATCTACCAACTGCCATAGCAACATCACATCATAGAACAGAATATTCGAATTCAACGA
>WSTY01000634.1:0-16289 GCA_019633465.1 Tulasnella sp. 417 | reverse complement strand
ATGACACAAGCTGCGCATGCCATTGGAAATGCCGAGCTCGAGGATAAATTCATGAAGTCACTCGAGATGCTAGAACGGCCGGGATCCGTTATCTTTGCGAACAGTCTGTATCTTTAGTGTAGCTTGGTGTTACAGTATATTCTTGAGAGTTGCGTCTGCTCAAAATTACCTTACTAGTCTCAAATTATCACCTTGCGCGGCGCGATCTCGGTGTCGGAGCCGGGAACTATGGCATTCGTAGAGCGACGAGCTTTCGCCAACAACGGCGGTGAGGGTGCAAGCCAGACACTCGCATCCTTGTTACCGATTCTTCATCCATACTAGTTAATAACATCGGGATATCGTAGAGGAGGGTTGATTGCAGAGACGAACGATGTGACAAATAAGGGGTCTTTACCATGACCGGCCCTCTCTCTGTGGAGGAGACGGGACTCCGGTCCATTCAGTACAGGCTCTGTGAATCTGCCCCGCTCGTTGACGTCTAGGGAATTCGCGTTCTTGAGAAATGGGCGCAGCCCCATCGCGAGAATTCTCGGCGACCTTCCTCGATTTATATTCATCTGCGGGCCTTAGGCGCCAGGAGGCCGGGGGTGGCTTTTTTGTATGGGTGGAGGTGAGCTTGGAAATTTTGAACAAACGGAACCTCATATGAATGGGCTATTCACTTGAATTACCATAGTCACACGCCCTGATACCCATCACTCCAACTAGGTTATCTCGCTGGTACTGCTTCCACCGATAGTGGTTACAGTGGCCAATAAAACCAGCTGCAGGCTTTTATATATTGGGGTTCCTGGTACAAGTTCTGCAACGCAGTAAACCAGAGTACACCACCAAACCCCAGAATACGGCCAAGACCCGACCTGTAATCGTTGTCTCATGCAAGGCCAGTCCGAGAGTGTAAAAAGAGTCAAGGGGAAGCCCTTGTCTTATTCTAATCCCTGGGAATGAATGGCCAGGACAAAGACTACACGCAGCCAGGCGGGCGAGTTGGAGCGGCAGGCGACGACATGATCTATCCCTTATACGTACGTCGAATGGGTACATCCTGTAATTAACATCCATGTCAATGAGCAACGCGAGTTCCAGAAACAGTTCCGACCCAATACTACTCTAGACTATGAGGAGCAATAAAGGTCCCCCCCCCCACTTTTTTTTTGATCGGGACGGGTGATCCGACGCTCGTCGAAAAAGGTGAGGTTGACTCGCACTTCACCCCACCTTTACCTCACTATTCAACACTAAGCATTAGTTATTTAGGTCTTTCTCGCTCCCGATCCCCCACTGTTATGCATTCGTCAAGCGATCGTCCCTTTTACTGGCCGCTTTGGCATTGATCGTCCGAGTCAGGAAACCAGTTCAGGCCCCAAGCTTGGGCGAGTTTGATGCCCGCGCTTTCACTCTGGCCTATCCTGGAATCCTCGCCTACTAGTCCTAATCCAAACAAGTCGCCTTTTTTCATTCCTCGGGTCGAAAGTAAACCCGTTCCGTCCATCCCCTCGGTCTAGCTGAAAACGACATTGCTGGAGTCGTATTGACAGAGCCACCCCCTCCAGCAGCGGAACCTGGGTCAGATGAACACCGCTGCGCTTGAAGGTGTATATAGATTCAAGTCAACTCGGTGGTCACGGCCGCCACTTCCGCGGTTAACCCGCTCGTCAGTCAGTCAGACGACCAGATTGACAGCAAAAGGAAGACAAAATGGTGTGCAATCCGACGTCATGCTCAAGCCCATGTAAGTGTTAAGACTGACGCTTGCTTCACGGCTCGAAATGAGCTATCTGGAAAACAGCTGCAGTGCTGCACACCGACAAAGAACAGGTTCTGGAGATCGTCCGGTGAATATGTCTTCTGGTTTCTTCTGGTTTCTCGCTTGTTTGAGATTGCTTACATTGGTGTTTGCCGGAAGTTTTCTTCAGTCTCAACCCTGCGCTGCGGCTCGCTTCACTTAGATCAGCGTTTTCGGTGGCGGCCTGATCTTCCCAGGTGCTTTCCACACGAATGATGTGAACAGTTCCTCGTTATACCATGGATATACTCTTTCGAATTTCTTTCCCATCAGCTGTCCCTGTTTGCTGTAACCCTAGCATGGATTCGATTGTTTCTCAGGTATTCTGGAATATACATCGTCCGATCACGGCTTTCTACTCTCATCCACCTCAGATTTGGCGAGTATGACGTCGACGCCAGCTTGATCTAGTAGGGTGAGCCCTTAGTCTACCCATCCTGAATGATCAGAGATTTCAATCATGCGAACCTGTCACTTTGATCTCGTGTCAACACTTCTTCGGAAGTTTTATTCACGCGGATGGTCGCCCACCATGATCCTAATCTGGTTGAGCTGTGTTCAGGAAGCGTTGAAGTTAGCTTCACACCCCAATACTTGTGCGACAGGAGATTACGTGCCCGCTCAATAACAGCAGCCATCGTCGGCCGGTCGTTCGGAGCTAAACTCCAGCAGTCACTCATTAGTTTCCATAATTCATCAACAATGGCATGAGGGTAGGAGAATTGATGTTCGCTTATGTTGGGCTTGTCGCCTCTACGGATCGCCGACAGTATATCATCCTCGCTTCTGCTCGCGAATGGTGGCTTGCCGGTTAGGACCTGTACAGGAATGATTGGCGTTAATTTTAACTTGGAAAGGGAACGAAAATAGAGAACCTTGAGCATGGATCCTCCAAAGGAATAGACATCGAGGGGGGTGGACTCGGGTCCAGTGTTGTAAAGCTCTGGTGCCATGTACGGACAAGTACATCCCAAACATCCGATCTGGGTATCTCCCGAGGACACATTTGGCAGCACACGACTGCTTCCAAAGTCGAATAGCTCGACTTCATCATTATCGTTTATGAGGAAGCATCTCTGGATCAAGCAGTTGGTGAGCCAAAAATGAGGTCGACATGCCCAACGAAAGGAGGCCTCTCCATACAGGCTTAACATCCCCGTGTATTATTGAATTAGGCTTCAACGTGTGAAGGAAATTGACTGCTTCTGCAGCTTGAATGAGCTGGTTGGTGGATTAAGTCAGTCTACTTCCGGGTACAAATATTGGGGGTACCAACGAGGGTGAGTTTATCCGCCTCAGGATGCATTTCGACATACTCGTCGAGGACCCCGGACTTCCTCCATGGTGAAATAATGGCCGGACCGCCAAGTCCGGTGATAGTGGAGGTGTACCCAAGAAGGGGAGTGATGCGAAGACCTTTGAGTTTCTGCCATATCAAGACTTCTTGCATGCGGCGCTAATTGGCGATGGACTGGTCTCAGTTGCGTTCCGCACATCGCGAGGTACCGATACCTTATGGGGGTCTATGTTCTGGTGTTGTGCACTTAGGTAGATTGAGATAGCGGTTCGATAGATCTTGATGGCTACCTGTATCGAGGTCGTCAGGCATGTTACTGAGCGAGAGGAACCACCCCTACGGTCTCCCGCTTTCCCGTCCAAGGGGAGGTCCAATGGCCCATGTAAACATCAGAGAGATTCCCCCCACGCCGGGGTCCTTTCTCGACTACAATCGAATTTGCTTGCTCATCTGTAAGCTCAAAGGTCACGGGGGACTGGGACTCTACGGTATCGGCGTCTTCCTGTGGATGGGCATTTTGAGAGATGGCTTAGAAACGTTAGTTCTAGGTGCCAGGAGCCGCTTTTCCTTACGGATCTGCTGTTCACAATTTCTACCCCTGGCATGGGGTCGATGTTAGAGAGGTCGACCGATGGGAGGCTTCCACTCATTCGCAAGGGTGGGCTTGATGGGTTTGGCTGCCGCGGGCTCTCCCCTTGTTGTGAGAAAGGTCTGCTTGTAGTCTCTAACTTTCCCCCCTTTATAACCTAGAAATTTAGCGAGTTAGAACACAGTAACGAGGAAGGCAGATGATTCACCTCATCCAAGTCACCGAGAAGCTCGCGGGCAATACTTTCCACTTGTTCGACTCCCCCGGGACTGGAGGCAATTCAGTCATCTGGAGGCGGTTGGATAGATATGCGTAGAGGCCCTTACTTGCTACGTTTGTTCCGCGTGCTCTGTGCGGCCATGTTCTCTGATGGTTGTATGCTTACAGCTCTGGGAGCTGCTATTAGGTCATCAGCATCGTCATGAGTAAGCTCCAAGGGCTTAGTTGCGTGTACTATTCTGGATGTATCAGCCCTCTGCCCACTAGGCACAAGATGTAACGGAGAATCGAGAACTGAAGGATGGGGTTGGACGGGCAAGGCTCTGGAGTAGGTGGGTGTGGACGGTTCGGCCTTCTTGGGGTCATGAGTGTCAGTGTGTATCGGTCATCTGATGGCTGCATGCTTACGGTTCTGGGAGCTGCTATTATTAGGGTATCAGCATTGTCACGAGAAAGGTCCAGGGGCTGTACGCTTGTAGTTGGGTGTACTGTTCCGAATAGATCAGCCCTCTGGAAGGTTCATCATGAGCGTATGTAACGGATCAATCCTTCGGTGATTTTTACTTACAGCTGTAGGAATTAATGTGGAGGTATCGGATTTTGTCCGTGGGGGCCGCAAAAGTGGGCTACTCGTGGCTGGAGGAGCGGCCCCGTCGGAGACAACTTTCTCCTAAGACTCGTGAGTGCAGGGACGGATCGGTGGTTCAATTATCATAATACTTACGGGTTTAGGGAATGCTGTAGAGGAGTCAGCTTGGGGGTGGGAGCGTTCCAATGGCTGTATACCTTTGTCTGAAGGGGTTGCTGGGGAGAAATCAGCCTTCAGATGAAGAGTTCATGAGCGCGGGCACGGATCGGTGTTCTCATGATGGTATACTTACGACTGGAGACGACCGAGGCATCGAGTTAGTTTGGTGTGCGCCCTCCGCGGAGTTAATTCTCGTGCTGTGTCTCGGCAGGGATGAGGGTGCCCAGATAGCTATTTGCTGCGATGGCACTTCGCGAAGGGCCTGCTCGAATGGCAAGATGTCATCTTCTTACTGCAACATTCTTGAATCAGACTTACCTCTGGAAGCGAATTCCTGGGAACGGGTGAACCCTGACGGGTTGGGACGGCACTGGCGGAACGGGTAGTGCCGAATCCCTACGTGCGAGGGGTTCACGAGGTGACACAAAGTTCGCAATTACTCCGCACGTTTTCATGCATCTACTTACCCGAAGAAAACCGAACCTCGGCATCAGTAGGTTAAAGAACGGGCTGGCCGAAGAATTTGGATCCTTTCGGGCGCGTTCCCAAGCCATCATTGCTCTTTCAATGTCTCGTTGACGCGAGCTCTATTTGTACAGTCACAGATATTCAGGTCCATTTTACGCGTTTAATAGGGTTAGCAGTTCTTACGGCTTCCTTGTCCTTGGGGCTTGCGGGCGGCTCGAGCAATTTGGTCGCTATTCGCTCAACGTCTTGGGCATGTCCCACGCTGCAACATAGCGACGTCAAAGAGACAGAACACAACAAGAATAATGACTGCACACTCTTTCCCACTATTCCACAAGTCGTGGGCTATTAGACCCACCCAAAGATGGTCATCGACACGAACGACCTCTTCCAGATCTTCCTTCCAGTCCGTCGGAGGCTAAGACGTCGGTTACAGCTTAGGTTTATGACATAAACTCCAGCCCAAAATCAATAACCTACGTTAAACTCGAGTGCGTGAGCTTCGATTAACAAGTCGCGTAATCTGTCCCGGCGCGTGAACCAGGTTGCCGCCGACTCCTGTGTATAGTACACAGGCAGTACCGCTTCCCGCTCAATCAGATTCCGTGCCTCCATTAGTATGCTACCAATGTAATCGAATAGGTCCGATTGGCAAGTTTCTCGTTATCTCGGATGCTTGCTTACAATTCGAGCTTTCTCAAGGATTCCATTGCTGTGATCATCTCATAAAGGTCTGAGGGAGGTTTAGAAAATGGAGTGCGTAGCATATTCAAAATTTCGATGCCGCGGGAAATGAGGTGAAGGATCTTTTGCGTGTTTCGGGGCGATTTCGAGGCAGTCTGGACCATCCCGGTCAAAAGTTCGGCAGCATGTTCCAGGGGAGGCGGAATATCTGTGGGTATGCCATAGACGGGCTGTTCGATCTCCATATTCTGGATTATTGGGGCGATTGAGTTCAGACTGAGGGGGGGCTATCAAAGGGTTGTCGTAGGAATTGACTCAGACCCGCCGATCCACGCCGAGGCGGTGAGGCCCAGCCCCCCGGTCACTTCTGGCAGGATCACAAGCCTCTTCAACCACCAACCCTACCAATACCCCACCCAAATGTCTGGAAACGGAGGTCTTGCTGGATCCGGAGGACTTGTTGGATTGGGTTTGGAGTTGTATCGCGTGATCTCTACCATTCGATGGCCAGGACCCCGCGAAGACCTTATCCAGTTCTACCTCATGGTACACCTTTTCGAGGAAGATAAACGTCTCAATCCTCATTTGTACGGAGAAGACGGAAAATATCAACCATTGTGAGTCCTCATTTAGTGATACTCTCCGGGGGCTCCCTAGCGCGCAACTGATTTCCGGGGGGAAACGTAAACTAGCGACGTTCAAGTAGATAAATTTCGCCAAGAGGTACAGAATATCACAAGTAATAGTAGTTCTAATGAAGAGGCGCTCAGTTTTATGGATGCTGCCCGAGATCAAATGAAAGTGGTAATGGAGCAACTCGGCGTAGGTGTATCTCTGCTCGGAACTACTGGAGTACTGGGGGTCACAGCTTGATTCTGTAACCATAGCTGGACCCTCGAGGGAACCCGGAAATTAGAAAGCGCTGGGAAAACGCTGAAAAGAGCAAGAACGAATACAGCGAAATAAACTCGCCGAACCAAACCTCGCGCCAATCATCAACGCCTCAGACTACCTCGCGCCGATCATCAACGCCTCAGACTACCTTGAAGATCAAGATAAGTTACGGAACGCTCTCCCCGGTTGAGGACAGAAAACTAGGTATGATTGGTGGCCCTTCTGAGCTAGGTCCTACGCTAAGGGTTGTTGTCACGTGGAACAACGTACCGACAGTCTTCTCGTCGTTGTTCGAACATTGGTATCTAAGCGCTTTCCTTTCATACGCCCTGGCCCATCCGGAGAAGCTGGAACAAGGAAGTCAGGATGAGCCCATCAAGCGTCAAGCTATGGACTCGACCTACTTGAAGTCAATCGTCTCGGCCGGCTCGGCCGAGGAAGGAAGAACTTATTGGATCCCCCTTGACTATCACGATAGGATGACCGTGAAAGAGTGCAATGAGAGGATGGGCGCTCAGCGTGCCACAGAAATTCGGTTCATTAGTCGCACGACCCGCTTTGTATTGATGGCTGCGTATGACCAAAGCACAACACGCGTAGCGGAGCACCTTGTTGGTAAGTATCAAGCGTTGCTTATGAGAATGCTGGCTGCCAACTGTCTCCCGTGAACAGACCTCAACAACAAGGAAGGCGGAAAGCTGCTAGAACCCCTTAAGAGGGCCGAACTTCGCAAGTTTGTCTCAGCGACGGCCGCACCGTATGCTTACACCCAAGACAATGGTACTCCGCCAGAAGATACTACCCCGCTAAAAGATACAGGTATATTGGTGAAATTGCATAACAAAAAGGCATTCAAAGCCCTTGAACCACGCACCTGCCTCCTCTTACTCGGCCCGGACCCATTTAAAAAACCTTAAATGAAGCCCAAATGACCACCTTGTTCCTGTCCTCGCAGTAACTAAATGGTCCTATGTATTAACCAATGATCCGAATCATGTGATTTACCGCTCAGAGCTACGACTGTCAGATCATCATAAATACAGGGAATGCAGCCACTATAGCTGCGAAGACAGACACCCCGACGATAGACATAGCTTCATGGAGCAAAATATACATGATTATCTGAGCAAGAACGCAGAGACTCCCTGAAAGTAGACAATAGAAAGCTTTGGTCGTCGTCCGTAGGTTAGTCATTATGAACAACAGGCTCGAGTCATCCAGAAAGGGTAGAACTCACAATGGTGCATTAACCAGGGGACACGCCCTTCGACACCGTAAGCCCTCATCAGCGCGTTCTCTCTGAGGGTTTGCCGATCTTCATTTAACGGAGGAGGATGAGGATCGTTTATCGCGTTACGGTATGCCATGCGTCCGATGGCATCGATAATCTTCAGAGCGCTGAGTATTGAGCCAACGTTGAGAATTAGAGCCACATAAGCGAGCCCCAAGACCCCGTTTTGGTACGACGAGCTCGAAAACCGCAAGGGAGGGTGGTTTTCGGGCTCCTCGGTTTTAGCTAGGGTAATAATGGTTGCTTCCATCGCCGCAAATAATGCTGCCTGTCAGTCGAAAGAGGATAAGCGGCCATGAAACCAGTGATACAGCGTCACCCAGAAGCTCGTACCACCACGGCAATAGCTTGATACGTGAGGATCCAACCTTGTCTGAGCGAGTCCACGACCTTTGGATGTTCATCTGAGAAGTGGGGGTATCAGACCACCACCGCAGAACCACATGTACGCGACGCCTACACTGAACCGGAAAGGAATTCCGATTTTGCTGCGGAGAGCTCATAACGGCAAATATATCAGTTGTGTCTCGGTTCGAATGTGAAAGGTGAGGAAGGTTGGGAAGGCCAACCGCCGAGGTCAGTGAAGGTATTCTTGAAGGATAGAGAAACACGCGGTTTCCGGGCTGTAAAGTCGCGACGATTAGGTAAGCGACTCACGGAGAATAGTTAAGTCTCGACAGTCACAATAGGGTTCAATGGCCCTAAGAACTTGTATTATAAGGAGACGATTGCTGCAGTACACTGATACTAAACTACTATCCGCATATACTCGAGACGGAGCTGTATCGCGGTCCGGTAACGCAAGTAGACGTGCATACTAGTATTAAGCGAGGGCCTCCAAGAATCATAGCGCAGTTAGTAGAGAGTCATAACAGAATCATATTCGAAGTCAACGAGCTGGACATTCAGTCAAAGCATTAGTAATTCACATTAGCCGAGGGGAACTATACAGTTGGTCGTCAGACGGTTGTCTCCAGAGCCTCATTTTGCCGAACATTCCAAGCTTTGACCCCACATCTTCCTAATTTGATGTTCTTATTTTCAACCGCTATATGCAAATTGGGAACATTCTCTGAATCCATTGTGGCTTGCACCTTCTGATTCTCATGTTCCCGACTCCCGGATGCCACGCGCTTGGCGTGTAGCTGACAGCATCTGCGCCGCACGCACCTTTGGCCGGAGTTAATGTCCTTGCCAATTTCTACTCGCTATTTCACGCATTCTTGAAGCCTCATCCGGCAGCCACGTAGCGCTCAAGGCCGCAGCGAGCTAGCAAGCCACAAATTGCACCTTGACGTCTCGTGGTTGCCTGCCGGTATCTGGCATATATATCCTCGGGGACATCCTCAAGGGTACGATTTGTTGTAAGTGAGACTGCATCCCGATGTCTCCTCGTCTCCCCTTCTTTGACAGACCGTCGTCCCCCCCGATGACCGCTGTACTTGTGCAACAGGCCGGACCCCAGCCCGAACCCCCATCGCAGGGGACTCCAGGTGTACTTGTGCAACAGCCTGGACCCCAGCCCGAACCCCCATCGCAGGGGACTCCCGGTGTCCTTGTGCAACAGCCCGAACCCCAGCCCGGACCCCAGCCCGGACCCCAGCCCGGACCCCCATCGCAGGGGACTCCCGGTGTACTTGTGCAACAGCCCGGACAACAGCCCGGACCCCAGCTCGGACCCCCATCGTATGGGACTCCCGGTGTACTTGTGCAACAGAACGGTGACGAGGTACAAAAGCGAAAGAAACGCGGCATCCCTCTATGGGTAAGTGTCTGGTTCGTTTCCGCGATATGTTTCGAGTCATTGATTCGTATTCCTTTGCAGGCCTGGTGGTGCGCGTGCATCGCCCTCTTGATCATCATCCTTGCCATCGTTCTCGGAGCGGTTTTGGGTACGAGGAACAACGGTGGAACGACAGTGATTAAACAACCAGTCCAAGGTGGCAACTCCACTGCTTCCGCTTCCTCCACATTACCCGCTGGAGTCTTGGCGAGTAGTTCGCTGGCAAGCGTCACGTCCTCTGTTGGGATTTCGGCAAGTGATGCCCCAACGACGAGTTCACCCGTTGGAGGAGCCTCCGCGAGTGATTCCCCTTTCGGCGTCGCATCATCTCCAGCAGTTTCACCGAGTGATGCTCTTGTCCCGACCTCCGTTTCAGCAGGTCCCTCTCCGAGTGGTTCCACGGACTCCAATGGATGGTCCGTTGTGATCTCACCAAGCGACTCACCAGAAGCCAGCGGCGACTCCTCCGACGGAGTTGGGCCAACGCCCACCCAGTCGATCGACTACGAACCATGCCCCGAAACCACGGTATGTTCTTTTAATACCTCGCATTTGATTCCATTTATCAATCTTTTTTGGCATTTGATTTCATTGGTTCGCAGACTCAGAACACGGCCCGTCCAACCCCAACGTACTATGATGGCGGTTCTTATGGGAAACTCTAGTCGGATCAAAGGAGACACTATTCCGTCGCGCCGTGCTCGGGTCCCTACTATGCTTGATAATGTGTTTAACTATGCCCCACGATCAACAGAACCTATTATCTCACCGTATATACCATCATACCCGGCTCTACAGCTGTTCCGGAATTTCTTGTCAGTTCGCGCGTTTTTTTTTCTCGGGGCTGTCGCGACACCATATTGCTCACCGCTTCCCAATAGATCATTTTCACACTATTGTATTGAATATAAACGATTTATAACTATACATAGCAGGTATTTAAGAATTAAAGAAGCAAAGAGAGGGAGAATTGGGTGCTTGCTGCTGGAGAGTACGGGATCCGGCCTAGACGTGAAACTAGAGACAGGAGATTACGCTCCAACATTGAGATAGTTGGTGCTTCGTCACCCCGGGATCAAACCTATCACCGTATCGTTGCATCTGAAGGTCATTCCTCGCTCAGAGAGGATGTGCTTGGGGTGGGCGATCACTCCATTGGAACCTGGACTGCAGCCGCTGGAATGGCCTCGCAACCACCCCTTTCGAAAGTACTAGTCCCAATTATAGAACCTATCACCTCTCAGCGCTCTCGTTAGGCACTCAAGCGTTTTGCTCTACAGAATGGTCTCTGGAATGAACCAGTTCCGTGGGGTCATATAGGGGCGTGGACCTTGTTCATTCTCGTCGCGTCGTACAAAAATCGCCCAGTTACGAGTATTTCCTTCCATTTCTCTCTATTTTTGCCCCTAATATTTACAGTAAAAGCATAAAAAAATATGTATGAATCGACGCGAGAGATAAATTGCCTGAGAGGGAAGCTGTGGATGCAGTGGTGTTTGGCGCTTGCTCCAGGGGAAAAATAAAACACAAGAAATTCCGGAACAGCTGTAATGGAGCCATCAATCGTTCTGCTCATCCGCATGCGGCAAGGAAGATTACCCCAGGGCAGAATATGTATATTTTAGTGTAGGAATGTTGACTTTAATGGATTTTCTGACGATATTGCGAGCGCTACTGCACAACCTGGAGGTAAGGTTGCAAGTCACTTTTGTAGGTGTCCTTTCCAAAGCCATCATTGCTCTTTCAATGTCCCGTGTACGCGAGCTCTAGTTGGACAGTCACGTATATTCAGGTCCATTTGACGCGCTTAATAGGAGTAGCAGTTCTTGCTGCGTCGACACGAGCAACGCCTTCCAGATCTCCTTCCAGTCCGTCGGAGGCTGAGACGTCGGTTACGGGTGAGGTTTGTGACATAAACTATAGCCCAAAAATCAATAACCTACGTTAAACTCGGGCGCGTTCGCCAGGTTGCCTTCGCCTCCTGTGTATAGGACACAGGCAGTACCGCTTCCCGCTCAATCAGATTTTGTGCCTCCATTAGTATTCTACCAAGGTACTCGAAAAGGCCAGATTGGCAAGTTTCTCGTTATCTCGGATGCTTGCTTACAATTCGAGCTTTCTCAAGGATTCCATTGGAGGATAAGATCTCGCCCTGTGGTTTTGGAAAGGGTGATTATCGATGCCTTCATTGCAGTTACCATTCATCCCACACATGTGTCGCAGTAAGTTTGAATTGAGCTACCGAGTGGCTCAGCGACTTTTCACATGTCACCACAGCGACTATGGCTTCGTGAGAGAGGACCTGCCCCAGCTCAAGGACGTCGAACACTATGGTATGTTCGTTTTGAACGGAAGGAACAATAGTTAGGGCCGTCGCACGATTCGATTTGTTGCAGAACATTGACTTGGTTGAGCTTCGTGCCAGGGAATGTAAAGTACACAAGGGGCGCACTGAGACGGAGGAATGGTCCGTTATGTCCGAGATGATATTTTCCTCCAGACTGAGCGCCCAAGTCGACCCCAGGCGATGCCGACTGCCAAAGGCAAGGAAAGGGCCACAAAGCTTAAAGAAAACGGGGGAGAACATGGGTGCGCATACTCATTTGATTGAACTAGCCGGATGTTTAGACGGCTGAGACCCGGTTTTGTATAGATCCACACTCTTCGTGAGCTCAATACCGTTCAGCACGACGTCTAAGGACTTCGAAGGAGTCTTTGCGGAGCTCGCACCAGTCAGACACGCCTTCGTCGTCACTCAAAAGGACCACAAGACGGGCGAAACTCGAGGCAAGGGCATTGGAATCGTCGCGTTCGCCGTCAAGGAGGATGCAGAGGACGTCATGCGCCGGTTCGGAAGCGGGGAGGAGACGTTGAAGATATCCGGCAGGACCCTGCACCTTGAATGGGCTAAGAAGAGGGTAAGTCCCGCCGCTGATTTTGTATTCGCGTGCTAAAAATGAGTACCTCTCTTTGCAGCATTCTACGACGGAGGGAGATGCAGCTTCGCCCTCGAAGGCACCAAGACCAAAATCGGAACCTGAACTGGAGCCACCACCAATTACTCCCTCCAAGCCCGCACAACCTACGAAACCCACTGCGACAACCGCTTCCGCTTCCCCGAAGAGGCCTCCAACCAAGTCCACCGACCCAGTTGCCAAGCGTACCATCGTTCTATCCAATTTATCCTCATCCACGACCGACCATGCCCTCTGGAAGAAGATCAAAAAGTTCCCCGGTGCCAAGTCGATCTCGTTCCCGGTCGAGGGCGAACCGGGCGTGGCGCACGCAGTCTTCCATGACGAGGAAGAGACCGCGAGCGCCGCTGCCCGATTGGACGGGAGTACGTTTAAAGGTGCAGTGATCGGAGCCGTTGCACTGGCTGAGGGTAGTGCCGGGAAGCAGAAAACCAAGTCGAATAGCTTGATCATCAGGAACTTGCCCCGGAAGGTAATAATCGCCTGCGTTCCCTTTCTCGCTCTCAGTTGGTGACGTCGTTAATTACCATGCCCTCTTCAACAGATCACCGAAACCGACTTGCGAACCGTGTTCTCCAAATATGGCGAAATCAAATCCATTAGTCTACCTACTGCCAATGAAGGAACGCGAGCTCCGCCTCGATTCGCCTTCATCTGGATGACGCGCCGGTCCGACGCTGAAGCCGCAGTCAAAGCACTTAACGGCGCTCGAATGAAACCAGGTGGAATAGTCGAAAACGTGAAAACAAAAGCAGGAAGCTCGGGAGCGGTGAAGGAAGAAGACGTAGAGATGAAGGACTCGTTGAAGGAGTCGATGAAAGACGGGTCGAGAGTCGTTGCCGTTGATTTCGCCATGTCGAAATCGAGGTGGGAAGAAGCGAAGAGGAATGTTACGACAGAAGGTGATGAAGATGAGGTAAAGGAAGAAGATGAAGAGGAGGTCGAGTCGGAAGAAGACCAAGATGATGACCAAATGGATGTGGACGAAGAGGAGGAGAACGCGAGCGACTCGCAAGCGGAAGCAGATGGAACAGTCGTCGAAGACTCATCCGAAGCCTCGTCAGAATCGGGGATGGATGGAGACGACCCTCGCCTCAACTTTGACGACGAAGACTCGGACGACTGGACCGACGGGGACGGTGAAGACGAAGAGGAGGCGAAACCGAAGACTAAACAGCAAAAGACCGAACCCGCGGAAGGAACGACGCTGTTCGTTCGAAACATTCCTTTCGAGGCGACGGACGACGACCTCTACCAAACGTATGCTCCAGATCTTCGTCTCGATTGTCCTGGATTGAGCATTGACCGATGGTGCATAACAAACAATAGTTTCAAAACTTTTGGTCCCTTGCGATACGCCCGCATTGCATTCGACCATGCTACTAGTCGCTCGCGCGGGACGGGCTTCGTGTGTTTTTGGAAGCGTGAAGTGGCTCAGCAAGTCCTGAAGGAAGCTGAACGAGTGAGAGCTCTAGCTGGAGCTGGGACTGGAACGGTAGGAGTTGGCTTCACCCGTTCGAGACGACGCGACTCACGAGTTCGCCACCTCTCAGAAACCCACCAAGCACACAACTCAATCACACTCGATCCTCACGCCAGATCCCTCTTCGAGCGCTGTTGCAAAGTTGGTTCTAATGGGGCGGACTTTGGACGTTGTCCCTGCCTTGTCAAAAGGGGATGCCAATACCTTGAAAGAGGCCGCAGAAAAGATGAAGGAGAAGGGGACTGATCATCGCAATTTGTACCTTCTCCGGGAAGGAGGTGAGTTGCGCTTTCCACCCTTTAGGTAAAACTCAATTGGGAAGTTGGTTGACATGCGCATTGGGTTTTCAGTGATCTTCGAAGACTCCCCCGCGGCGAAGAACATGCCGCCGGCAGCACTGAAAGCCCGACTCGCCTCGTACGATCAACGCCGAAGCACTCTCCGCTCCAACCCAGCCTTGTACATCTCTCGGACTCGCTTGTCCGTTCGGAATCTGCCGCGCTTCGTGACGGAACGATGTCTCAAGCACCTGGGTATCCATGCCGTGAAAACTTTCAACGAAGAAGTGAAAGCCAGCGAGCGGGAAGGTGTAAGCAAGGACGAGGCAGAGGTGGACGAAGAGATGAAAAAGGAAGGGAAAAAGAAGAAGTCCAAGCATAAGAAATCTGGCGCGGTGAAACAGGCCAAGGTTTCTCGCCATCGAACGCAAGTGGACCCGATGCACCCCCAAGGACTCGGTCGCTCAGATGGGTTCGGGTTCTTGGAAATGGAGAGGCACACGGACGCTCTTCGGGTGTTGAGGTGGGCGAACAATCGGCCTGGTGTCGTGGAGTTGCTTTGGGGTTGGTGGAAGGAAGAGTTGGAGGAGACTGTTCGACGCGTAAAGGAAGACCCGGACGCGCTGAAAAGCAAGAAGGGGAAGGGGAATGAGTGGGGTGGGATAGATGGGACGACGGTGGTGGAGGTTGAGGACTCGGCGGAGAAGTTAGACAGATGGGAGAAGACCTTGAAGGAGATGGAAGCTGAGGGTTGCCGCGAGAGGGACCGACCGTTGTTGGTGGAGTTTTCGATCGAGAACAAGGTCGTGACTAAAAGGAGGGAAGAGAAGATGGTGGGTAGAACAACACTAGTCGATCGAGCGCTAGCTAACGAGCTATGTTCCACTCAGTCAAAGTCGCGGGTGAAATCAAAAGGTGATGCTGCTGCACCACCCCGACAGCCAGATGGATTCGGAGTAAAGAAACGCAAAACGGAGAGCTTTGAAGACGATGACGAGGAGACTGCGCACGATGCGAAGAAACTCAAGGCCGGACGTTCGGGGGAGCGGGAGAGTCGTGGCAAGGCCAAGGGGACGAGCTCCAAAGGTGGCAAGCGGAAGCAAAAGCGAGCGTTTATTTGATTTATACCGGAAACAATGTTCTGTGCTAGTTGAGAACGAATAGCGATATCAATTTTCTGTTGTTGATATTTGTTTGAACCACCGAGTGAGGGACTGGGGCGGCGCGACCACTGCTGAGGAGGGGTGAAAAGAGGTCCGTGCGCTCCCACCACATGCCAGTGCACTTCTCGAGTGTGGCCCGTGCGCCGACTCCCCACGAGATATATAAACCGCGATTTTGACAAGTTAGTGAATCTTTACCACTCTAGCCTCTTGGCTTAGATCAAGTGTAGTATCTGTTCTTAAAAGTTTAACCACTTTTATGAGTCCACCGGACTCATTATGGTTTACTTATTTTTCGATCCCCAGTGGTGTGGTCCTCTGCTTGCACGACCCACCACAAGATGACCCTGCTATTGCACTAGCGGCAGGCGTCGTCAGGGTTTCATTTTCTCTTTTTACATTTTCTTAACCCTAACCCTAGACCTCATTGCTTGAAGCTAATGTCATGTATTTCCCCACCCTTTGGTCAATAAATCTATCTAATGGAGTACCAGGATCGTCCTCTAAACAGTATGCTAAGTTGTAAGTTAATGTGCCACAGAAAGTGCCTCGTTTTGGCAAATGGGATGACTGGGGGGCGCGTGCTCAGGCGCCTATGACATCATTCGGGGTCCTGCGGAGGCGGCCT
>WSTY01000632.1:0-16292 GCA_019633465.1 Tulasnella sp. 417 | reverse complement strand
CACGTTACCGATGCGAGAGTGAATTTCGTGTGCTTCTCTCAAAGCCTCCTCCGCCTCCTTGTACCTGCACTGACCACTGTAGATCTCTCCCAGGCCGCCCAACGCGTTCGCCACACCGGTCATGTCACCGATGCGAGAGTGAATTTCGTGTGCCTCTCTCAAAGACTTCTCCGCCTCCAGGTTCTTCGACCGAGCATGGTAGATACGTCCCAGGCCGTCCAACGCGTTCGCCACACTGGCAGCATAACCGATGCGAGAGTGAATTTCGTGTGCTTCTCTCAAAGCCTTCTCCGCCTCCTTGTACCTCGACTGAACACGGTAGATCTCTCCAAGACCGTCCAACACATTCGCCGCACCGATCGGGCTGCCGATGCCAGAGTAGATCTCGTATGCTTCTGCCCAAAGCTTCTCCGCCTCCTTATACCTCGACTGACCACGGTAGATCTCTCCCAGCCCGCCCAACGCGTTTGCCGAACCGATATTATTCCCGATGCGAGAGTGAATTCCGTGTTCTTCTCTCAAAGCCTTCTCCGCCTCCTTGTACCTACACTGACTACTGTAGATCTCTCCCAGGCCACCCAACGCGTTCGCTGAACCGAGATCATTCCCGTTGCGAGAGTGGATTTCGTATGCTTCTCTCAAAGCCTTCTCCGCCTCCAGGTTCTTCGACTGAGCGCGGTAGATATCTCCCAGGAAGCCCAACGCGTTCGCGATACCAGCAACGTCACCGATTTGAGAGTAAATTTCGTGTGCTTCTCTCAAAGCCTCCTCCGCCTCCAGGTTTCTTGACTGAGCACGGTAGATCTGTCCAAGACCGTCCAACGCATTCGCCGCACCGACCACGTCACCGATGCGAGAGTGAATTTTGTGTGCTTCTCTCAAAGCCTTCTCCGCCTCCAGGTTTCTCGACTGAATACGGTAGATATGTCCCAGGCTGCCCAACGCGTTCGCCACACCGTCAGCGTTACCGATGCGAGAGTAAATTTCGTGTGCTTCTCTCGAAGCCTTCTCCGCCTCCAGGTGCCTCGATTGAGCACGGTAGACCTGTCCAAGACCGCACAACGCATTCGCCGTACCGATGGCGTTGCCGATGCCAGAGTAAATCTCGTGTGCTTCTGCCCACGACTTCTCCGCCTCCTTGTACCTCGACTGACCACCGTAGATCTCTCCCAGCCCGCCCAACGCGTTCGCCAAACCGCGATCATTCCCGAAGCGAGAGTGAATTTCGTACGCCTCCCTCCAAGCTCTCTCCGCCTCCAGGTTCCTCGACTGAGTCCTGTAGATCTCTCCCAGGTTGCCTAACGCGTGTGCAGCACCAAGGTCATCGCCGATGCGAGAGTAGATCTGGTGTGCTTCTTCCAAAACCTTCTGCGCCTCCTGGTTCCTCGACTGAGCACGGTATACCTCTCCCAGAGTGGTCAACGTGTTCGCGGCGCCCAGGTCATTGTCGATGCAGGACTGAATCTCGTGTGCTTCTCTCAGAACCTTCTCCGCCTTTTGGTACCTCGACTGGGCATGGTGTATTCTCCCCAAACAGCTCAAAACATCTCCCCTTGCCCGGACATTGTTCGTTCGAGATGCAACATCCAAAGCATCATTGAAGTGAGCCTCGGCCAACACATCCTCGTCCTGAAGCCGATACATCTCGCCCAACCGCAGTAACAATTCGGCAGACCGTATTTTCAAGACCCCAGGTGTGCAACCCGAAGGAGGAAAAGATGGCTTGTTCACCGCTTAGTTATGGATGCACGGGAGGGTGGCGCGAGAAACGACTTACCATCATATTGACCTTTTGTCGAAGGGTGGAAGCACTTATCCGTCCCGCTGGATCTCGTACCCAGCAGTCCGAAATTACACCACAAAGCGCAAGAACATCAGAAAATTTCGCTTCCTCTCGGACCCTCGGCAATTTTCCTGTCACAACGTGCGCTATCACCGTTTCGTCCTGGGGGACTTCTTCAAAGGGTATACGCCCCGTCATGATCTAAACACCGCGAAACGTCAAAGCTGAAGTTGGTAAACAATACCCCAGCCTAGCCTACTTGCCTCCCAACAGATCCACCCCAAAGCCCACATGTCACTTGGTAAACCTTTCAGCTCTTCGTCGATCAGGACTTCAGGGGCCGCCCAACGGTAGGTAAAAGCAGGTCCTGTTAGAGTAAGCTCTAACGTGGCGGGGTTGAATTCAATCTTCGGAGACGTCTGTCTTTTGGCGGCGTCGCTGTTCGTCTCCACTTCGAGGCAAGGTTCCTCCCCTGCGGCGTCCTCCCTCACACCGGCATTTGGTTTACTCCGGGCCGATCCAAAGTCGGTGATCATTGCATGGTGAGATGCGTTGATTAGAATATTCAACTTGGCGGCAAGTTGGTTAGCCAAGGGCTCCTCGACGTGCACTTTCGACCAACTCACCGACTTGAGGTCACCATGACAAATCGGAGGCTCTCTGGAGTGTAAGTACTCCACCCCGGCCGCTACATCTCGGATCTAGCACGGTGAAAGTTCTGAGCGCTGAGATCTACTGTACTCCAATCAGACTCACGAGTGAAATACGCTCGGGGATGTCCCACTCCCCCGACTGCAAAAACTCTCGAACGTTTCCGTTTGCTTCCCAAGGCAAGACGATCCAAGCGTCACCCTTCTCCATGTCCTCAACAAAACCGATAATTTTAATGATGTTATTGTGAGAGAGTTCCGACATTAGCCTCAGCTCATAGGCAAACGACTGAAAGCGAGGAATCAGAACCGCGGAAGGCGCGGTTTCACGACGGCGACGCCACCTTGAAAAACTTGACCGATTCTTCGGGGTTCTCACGATTCCAGTTGAGCTTCTTGATTGCGTAGCTGAACTCTAGTATTCTTTTTAAGAGTTCTTTGGGGATCCAAGTCGGGACTTCTTCCGGAGGAATGAGAGTTCCGACGACGACTGTGCCTTGCCCTCCCTTTGCCGTTGGTCCATTATCTGCCGTTTTGAGCCTTGTTGGGTCAATTCGGTACCTAGATATAGAATTGAGTATATTACGCTTCAAGGCCACACTTTAGCTGCTACTTCTGCGTGTTTACAAACGGGGCGCTCACAGCCTTGGCATAGGGATCTGGAAGCTCCGTGGGATTGGGTGCTAGGTTTTCCGCCATGCTGAGTCAAGTCTATCGCCGATGAATATGGTCCAGGAAAAGGCACTCGAGAGATTGGTACGGCGAAGGATTGGTGATCAAGGACGGGGAGAGGAGCGGATCGCTGGAGGGGCGTTGATGGGTCCCTTTAGCTGCCGCGGCGAGCTCACTCTTCCGCCGCTTTTAGAATGCAAAGAATAACTCACCAAACACCCTCATTACATATTACGTCACTCCGATTTCACCCTCTCATCCCCAGAACGTGTTCCCCCGGAGCTTCTCAGAGCGGTACAAACAACCATATTCGGTTGGCACGACTTGCCACTTTCCCGGAATAGGATTTCTTTTCCCCAAGAATTCACAGTTTTCATTTTCGGGGAGTCAAACTTCAAGGGACTTCTAATTCAAAGGGGTACTGCGGATGGGCAAGAGGGACCCCACGTGCTGGTTACCTTTGCTTCGCTCATCACCCAACCCGAGGGCCTGGCGCAAAGAATCTTCACTCCATCCAAATAGAATTGAGAGGCGTGTAAATGCCGCAACATCAGAAATGAAAGTTCCAAGTCGTGCTCTTGGCCCCGCGCTGGGGCTGGTAGTCGGGCGTTAGTTCTCAAGTCGTTCATTCTCGGATTCTAAACGGAAACCTTGAAATGAGTTGTTATCTCCGCAGTACCATAATATGACGTTATTTTTGACGGAAAATTCAATACGTACAACCTACACTTAATACCAAAGGGCTACAAGCCTACACCGTTTGCCATTTAAGGGGTTTAAGGGTCTCTCGGTCGAGATCCGAACGCAGGGCTAGGGGCCCGGTAGTACTTGTTGCCTGGCCACTGACTTATATCGGAAGAGAAATATGGTAGTGGCTGACCTAGGGATGAGGAGGACCGGGGAGCCAAGGCGGGAAGATCATGTTGAGGTAGGAAATCATTGTACCCGTTCGTCAAAATGAGCTCATGTCCCCGAGCCTGCATCTCCCGAAGCCAAATCAAGGAATTAGTGACGGGGAACTCGCCGTCGGGATGCCTTATAGGGTGAATTACTGCAAGGTCTTAGCGGCGGGCGAGCTTTCTTCAGCATATACCTTCCCATGGATTCTGTAAGATGCAGTGAATGAGCGTCAAGCCTCAATTTAGCGCGACCTTTGCCCCAGTGTCCAGTATCTTACAAACAGCCAATGAGAGAGTTCATCGGGAGCCCTGAGTTGTAGGACTAGCGCATAGGATCTAGGTTTCGGTCGCTCGGAGCCAAGGCATAGCCCGCAAATTCTTGGATTTCATATCCCGTGAAAAATGCTATCATAAGTACCTTCTTGTCTCGATTAAATTAGTTCAGTGCATACTCAGAGAGATTTGACGGGGCTATGAAGATGATTGAGCGCCCGTTCAAAGGCATCTCGGTCGATTACTCTTGTGCAAGAATACGGATAGAAGACCTCTTATAATAATACCTCGAGTAGGGCTCTCACGCTCGTGGCTAAGAAGCCCAGCTATGTCAGAGTCCACTTTCGACCAGCCAGTGTGGTAGTCTACCGGGAGCCAAGATATCATATAATTATCGAAATAAGTCAACTAGCGCTATATATAGCAGGATGTAAGCCGGGTAAGGAGGTTTGTATGGTGTTAGCGACGTGATACGTTCGCTGGTTGCCGTCGCTGGAACGTCAACCCCAGTGGTTGATACAATCAACCACCCCAAAGCCCACTAGCTCTTGCACATCAACATGATGCCTCGGCCAGAACATCACTGTTGCCACCGCCCTGTGACGATGTGCCGCACGTCACTACCTTATAACCGGATAAGCGTCATCCTCAATTCTCCCGAAACAGGGTAACATTCCCCCCTTGCTGGCTCCCGGAGTCGCGGTTGTATGCTGCGTTGTATCCGCGCATTGAACAAGACGAGCAGAGCCGTCCAGATATAGCTCCCGCAGGGGACCGGGCGGTCGTTCAAGAAGAGACCAAATTTGGTGATCTTGAGCGCTTCCCGGGGCGGCGTTGCTGGATAAGCCATGACGATCGTTGGGACGCCTTCTTCCTGGGCCACGTAGCAGCACCCAGAACGAAGCGTTGGCCGGGTGGGTGAAGAAAGCGCGACTGGTTGTGGTGCTCGAGCTGAGAGGCAGTCAATTTTGATTCCGGAGACTGGGATGTTAATAGGCGTAGTTGAGCCTTTAGCTGTTGATGGTGTGTGGGGCGTGGAGAAGAGGTGGCGACGCGTTCGGTAACCTGGCGCTTTGCGAACAGCAGGCCATTCCAGTCCTGACAAGGCCCACCGAGAGGACTCGGATCGGGACAAAGACCAGGTTATTGTCGTTCATCGAAAATCTGAAATTGCAAAGCATGGGTTGATGGGTGAGAGGGACTGCTACTAGGCAAACCAACACTCACGAAAACCGAGACAACTCCATGGCGATGAAGACCATTGATGGACCAAGCGAGCGGGCGATTCCGATGGCCTACACGGTCCCAGCGTCGATGCTCCCACTTCGCGGCGCTCGTGTTGGAATTCCGAAAAGGCTTGTCTCTGGTCGACCGCGACGCATCCCGGCCCCCTATGCAGTGGTTTGTTTCTTCCCGACAACGGCCCAGCCATGTGTTGATGGGACTGAATGAGGGTGGAAGCTTGATCAAGTGCAGTCCCTATTGACGAGGAGTATAGCCCGGTGCGGCGGACGGATGGGTGGACGTTGGCGATCAATCGCGAGAAGCGTTCTAACAAAGACTTTCGTGCCAGGCAGTGCTCTCACTCACAGTTTTGATGTGACCTCGCGCAGCTTGGACCATCGAGCAATTCGTGAAAGCGAAGGGGCGAAGCGTTCTGGGTTGATCACGACTGTCCCCATCTCATAAAGAGACCGTTACCACCGAATCCGTCGGAATGTCCTGAGAATTCTAGGAAGGTCCGACCTTCAAGATCGGGAAAATAACGTTCAGAAAGGTTTATGGTGGACGCATGGCTATTCGTGCTTACAACATAACGACGTCGGTGGCATCCGTCGCAGTCCCTGCGCTCGGACCATCCGAAGAAGCCATTGATGACGGCCTTCAACGAACGCTGACATGGTATGGATTGCAGGAAGAGGGTTGAAATCGAGCTGGGTCCGGCTTTCTCTGTGCTTCCTGAGCTAGGACGAGACGTGTTTGCATCAGATGAAGTGAGGTGCATAAAGCAGCAGTGGGCATCAGAGGCGAGCGGAGGGTTCTGGCAAAGACCAGAGGTAACGACCGAGTCAACACAAGGAGCGCAGTTGGGTTTGCGATCATATGTACGCCTAGCTGGTTGCCAAGGCTGTCGCCACGCCATGTTCATCCTGGAAGGAAACGGTCTTCGAAATCGTCGAAGGTAACGGGTCAGGATGCGTCCAGCTGGATAGTCGTCACCCCAAGCTTACGGATTCATTCCATTCGCCCGGTCCTCTCGCCCCGCACGATTGACCTTGGTAGTAGCCCTGACGTGGTCCAGCACCAAAACGTTAGGCTACGCGGTGAGAAGGTCCGAGTAGCGTTGGATCTGGGCCTCGCGGTGGCGCATGGACCACGACGAGACGCTTTTGCACCGTGACCAAAAGGCGTTTTTGTTTCATGACGAGGCGGCTAGATAGACTGTTGGAAAGCACTTGAGAGTGAGGTCTAGATGCCGCCTCAGGTACTTGGCTGGTTAAGTGAATGGTGAAGAAGTGCGGTCAGGTTGATCTCTGAGTCTGGTGGCGACAGTGAGCGAAATGGCGCGGAGGAAAGCGCTGGGCAGTTCAAGTCGAGATTCAGGCACGGCATTGCGAGCAAACAAAGGACCCTCACCGAAACCGATTCCTTTCGAGCTGAATACCGAGACCTATGGATACTAATGCGTGTGGCATAACATCTAGAGGGAGTGCAGGCAAAGTTTTCCGCTTTTACCCTGCCAACCTTGTGAGAGGCGGGGGTCTAAGACCCCGTCACGTGGTCTTCGAGGACGCGCATACAGATGTTCAAGTCGAGGACGTCGGTGCTTCGGTGGTCTTGGCAGGTGAAAAATGGCATGACAAGGGTGAGGTGTAACAAAGAAGTAAGTGCTCGACTGTACAGCCCCTAACGTACGATTGTCTGTCCAAGGGTGGAGGTATTCTAACTTTGCCGATGCATACATTTCCACTCCCACCTGCAAGGCGCCATGACGTCACGTGGTTTGCACCTCTTGTTTCCTCACTTCAACGCGAACCCAGAAATTTAAAGCTCCGACCCCTTTGATCCTCTCGCTAGACTCACTTCCCGACCCCCTTTGTACCGCGCGGAGGTCCACCACTCTCTACGCGCGGTACACTTAGCTTATTGCTCATACCGGGATTGAATTCGGTCAACAAGTGACCGCCGGAGAGAGCAGTCTTGCCCTGGACGTGCTATGGAGGCAGATGGGTTCCCCAATCAGGTTCTTTCACATCCACAGCCAAAACAAACTCCTGAACGAGATGGTGAAGCCTATGAGGACTGGGTACTTACGCGTTTTTCCGGTCCCTTCATTGTTACCGCTTTACGTTTTGGTACCACGATCCTAACTTCGGACGTACTCCGTTTTAGGCTTTCCTTCGGGGTTCTAAGGGATTTCGCAAACGGCCTGTTCGACGTGGATTGGACGTGTTTCACTCTTGGGCCACGCGGTTCGAACTCTCGTTTACCGAATCAACGACCTGGCCATCAGAACCAAGGGAAATTATCTGTCTCCACAAGCGCTAGAACGTGTCGCGTTGCTCTGTTGCCGATGGTTGGTGCCAACACCCAGGAACCCCGGTGCCACGTGACCGGGGACGACACAAACCATTCCGGCATTCGTCGACCCGAATTTGAAGGCCCTCGCCATGTCGTTTTGCACTGGCATGCCAGGAAGGTGTTTAAAAGTTCTATTTCAGGCGTTGGTTTCCCGAACAGTCGTGTGGGATCACATCAGACTGTCGACCGACTATCCCGCCATGGAGTTCGGAGCGGCCCTCCTCAAATGGTGCGAGTCGACCCCCCCCGTCGACGGAAGCGGAGCTGCCGCGGTATTACCGGACGGCGGCGATTGTAGGCACGTTGGAGAAGCTTGAAAATTTGCGGAGTCTGGCGACGGTTTGGGATAACCAGCTGCCGTACGACGAGCAGGGCGTTCACTTCCAACTCTCCGACGAAGCGTTCCCCTGCTTGGCCAACCTAGACATCGAAGGACACCTGGACTACGCCCTAGCCACGCTGCAAAACTCGCCCCAACGTAGCCGGATCAAGTGCATATGCCTGACTAGTTACCGCGCACCCACGCTGATGACGCGCGACCGCTTTGGCGTCGGCCTGCCCTGCGTTGGATGTGGTGTGGCTGGACTTCATCTCTGAATGCGGGACGACCACAACCGAAGCTTTATCGTTCGAAGTGTTCCGGCCGCATCAAGTCACGGAGTTCGTGGTGGGGCACGAGATGCCGGCCCTGCTGCGACATCGACGGAATGGCAGAAGGCTGGCCGGAACTCAGAGTCCTCCTCTTAACCCGCGATCCAAACCGCCCCTCTGACGACGCCAGCAACCTCGCTGTTGAATACGGCCTCGGTATCTCCATCCTCGCGCACATGGCCCAAAAGTTGCGCAACTTGACCAACTTGGGCCTTTTCCCCGACGCGCGGCACTTCACCGACTTTAAAGGCAACTAGGACCCCGCGCACCAATTCGAAAAGGTGGTCGTTTTGGACGTCGGATGCTCGTCTATCTCCACTAACGTGGTTTCAGCAGTCGGTTTGTATCTCGGTAGTTTGGTAGTCTCCCCAGAGGGGTGGATCCAGTGCAGCATGCAGCCGTGGTTCAGGGGCACGAGAGGAGACCCCAAGTTCACTGAGAATTGGGGGAGGTGGTATAATGCGTATATCTTGATGAACATGTAATGCGTTCGAAAGTCTTTACGGCCAATACGACCGGAACGCTCAGGCAGAGGCATGAAATTGAGTTGCTAAAGAACAGGTGAGGGGTTTCCCAGATGCTTACATCCATCGGTGTTGATGGTATTCCGTCTATGATAGGCCTGGCTCTGCTTCTCGCAGTGAACCAATACCGACACCGCTTCCACAATAGCCGCCTTCCTCTGGTCAGTGGACGATGGTACGAACTTCTCGCCTCACGTCGGCCCAGAATCAGTACCACATCTTCCCTCTCTTTGCTTTGCATCGATCTTCAATTGTACAGTGTTGTCCAGGTTGTTTATGATACTGTTTCGCTGTCTCGGCGTGAATTTCGGAGCTGTAATCCGGGTGTTCAGAACGGCCGATTTTGGACCTGTGATTAGTGTGTTCACCTTGCTGTAGACGGTTGGAAGGAGATGCACCAGACATCTCTGAAATGGATGAGAGCCCAAGTTAAGGAATAAGCTGCCTGAAGGAGATCTCCGACCCGGAAGGAACGCGGACGATTTTGCACAGAGTCTGAAAACCCATTACGGTACGTCCTGATCTTCCGATTCGAGCGTGTGTTTCGGATATAGCCTACCACGCAGAGACCCCTGGAAGACTACAAATATGCAATATCACTTCCATCAAGGGATGCTTTCTGGGATCGGAAACGATGTATTTTAGAAGGGAGTCGAGTGGGTAAACAAAAAGAAACTAGAGAGGCCAAAGGGAGGGAAGGAGGAGAATGGTTTGCATGAAAGTGATTCACGGTCTGCACGGACTTGTGCATAAAGTACAGAGGAAGATGTTCGTCAGGGAGTATTGGCTGGCGGAACAAGAAGCCGCAGCACGGCAGAATCAACCATAAGCCGGGTCCGTTCATTAATGATTCTAATGAATACTCACTTGATATGGATCCTCCGATATTGTATTGCGATGCAACTGAAGAACCCTAAAGGTATTCTTGAGGGGTGAAGCTCGCATTGCACGTAGACCACCATGTTCGACCGTAAATCCAGAGGGCCTCCACGCAAAATGCTCTCACTTCAGCTTGCTTTCCTTGCTGGAGGTATGCTCCCATCAAACACCCCAGCGCCATGACTTCACCATCGGGGTCAGCAATACCAGCGGAAATGCGACGAGCCTCAGCGAAACGCGTCGCTGCGAGTCCCATCCGACCTTCAAGGGTGTACATGGTTCCAAGGCAACGCAATGCGGATGCTTCACCACGCCGATCACCCGCGCGGGAGAACAGGGCCCGGGCAAGGGAATAAGAGTCCTCGGCTTGGCCGTGTTTGCTCTGGACGAGGAATGTTTTTGCTAGGTGATGGAGAGCTGCTCCGTGACGAATGTCATCATGCATTTGCCCAGATGCAACTCCAGCTTGAAGAGGCGCCGCCATAGTCACGCTGTACCTTGATGGAGAACTAAGCATGCGTGCCAAAGACGCCAAAACAGGCCCCTGAAGGCTGTCGTCTTTGAGTCGGACCCCAATGGTAAGTGCTTCATTGAGAGATTCCTCGGCCTGAAGATAATCGCCCCTAATCCGGTAGATTTCGGCGAGAGCGGGTAGCGTTTGCACTTGGCCAAAGCTTGAACCGGCGCGCCGGTATGCCATGAGAGCTTGGCGAAATGATGATTGGGCTTCCTGAAATTGATGCCGCTCCATCAAAAGCATTCCGATACCTCGGAAAGAGTTCCCCGTTCCAACAGGCTCGTTGATAAGGGAGTACACGCCATTTGCTTCCCTGAAGGCTTTCTCCGCCTCCTGGGTCCTGGACTGAGTGTGGTAGATCGACCCAAGACCGAGCAACGCGTTCGCCAAACCGAGAACATTCCCGATGCGAGAGTGAATTTCGTGCGCCTCTACCCAAGCCTTCTCCGCCTCCTGGATCCTCGACTGAGCACGGTAGACCTCTCCCAGGCTGCCCAACACGTTGGCCACACCGACCAGGTTGCCGATGTGAGAATGAATCTCGTGTGCTTCTCTCAAAGCCTTCTCCGCTTCCTGGTTCCTCGACTGCCCACGGTATATCTCTCCCAGGCCGCCCAACGCGCTCGCTGAACCGAGATCATTCCCGATGCGAGAGTGAGTCTCGTGTGCTTCCCTTAAAGCCTTCTCCGCCTCCTTGTACCTCCACTGAGCACTGTAGATCTGTCCCAAGCCGTCCAACGCGTTCGCCACACCGACCATGTTGCCGATGCCAGAGTGGATGTCGTGTGCTTCCCTCAAAGCCTTCTCCGCTTCCTTGTTCCTCGCCTGACGACGGTAGATCTGTCCCAGGCTGTCCAACGCGTTCGCCGCACCGACCACGTTGCCGATTCCAGAGTGAATCTCGTGTGCTTCTCTCAAAGCCTTCTCCGCCTCCTCGTACCTCGACTGACCGCGGTAGATCTGTCCCAGGCCAACCAACGCGTTCGCCGCACCGACCATATTGCCGATGCCAGAGTGGATCTCGTGTGCTTCTCTCAAAGTCTTCTCCGCCTCTTCGTCGCTCGACTGAGCGCTGTAGATGTGTCCCAGGCCGTCCAACGCGTTCGCCGCACCGAGCATGCTGCCGATGCTAGAGTGAATCTCGTGTGTTTCCCTAAAAGCCTTCTCCGCATCCTTGTATCGCGACTGAGCACTGTAGATTTGTCCTAGGCCGTTCAACGCGTTCGCCGCACCGACCATGTTGCTTAGGCCAGAGTAAATCTCGTGTGCTTCTCTCAAAGCCTCCTCCGACTCCTTGAACCTCGACTGAGCACGGTAGATCTGTCCCAGGCCGTTCAACGCGTTCGCCGTACCGACCAGGTTGCCGATGCGAGAGAGAATCTCGTGTGCTTCTCTCAAAGCCTTCTCCGCCTCCTTGTACCTTGACTGAAGACGGTATATCTCTCCCAGGCCGCTCAATGCGTTCGCTGAACCGAGATCATTCCCGATGCGAGAGTGAGCCTCGTGTGCTTCTCTCAAAGCCTTCTCCGCCTCCTTGTACCTCGACTGAGCACTGTATATCTCTCCTAAGCCGTCCAACGCGTTCGCCGCACCGACCAGGTTGCCGATGCGAGAGAGAATCTCGTATGCTTCTCTCAACATCTTCTCTGCCTCCTGGTCCCTCGACTGAGTACGGTATATTTGTCCCAGGCTGCCCAACGCGGTCGCGGCGCCAAGGTCATTGTCGATGCAGGAGTGAATCTGGTGTGCTTCTTTGAAAATCTTCTCCGCCTCCTGGTGCCTCCACTGAGTACTGTGTATCTGCCCTAGACCGTTCAACGCGTCTCCCCTGGCCTTCTGGTCGTTCGTTCGAGATGCAACATTCAACGCATCCTTATAGTGGGACTCGGCCTTCACCGTGTCGTCCTGAAGTCTATACATTGTGCCCAACTGCAGTAGCAATTCGGCCGAGCGTATTTTTGGAAAGCCGGGAGCACTACCCGAAGGTGGAATAGATGGCTTGGGAACTATTCAGTGAAGAATTGACATGATGGCCGTGCGACAAACGACTCACCATCATATTGACTTTTCGTTGAAGTTTGGAAGCCCCTATCCGTTCCGCCGGATTCATTAACCAGCAGTCCGACATTACGCTACAAAGCTTGAGAACATGGGAAAGCTTGGCTTCCTCCCGGATCGTCGGCAACTTTCCCGCCACAACGCGCGTGATAACCGTCTCGTTTGTGCCAACGCCCTCAAATGGTATCTTCCCAGTGATGATCTAGACATAGTAAACCGTCAGAATCTCAAGCTGGTTAGGAATCTTCCAGCCTGCCTACTTCCCAACAGATCCACCCAAGAGCCCACATGTCGCTCGGTAAGCCCTTCAGCTCATCAGCCAGGACCTCAGGAGCCGCCCATCGGAGGGTATACGCAGGTCCTGTTAGAGTAAGCTCTAACGTGGTAGGGTTGAATTCGATTTTCGGAGACGTCTGTCTTTGAGCGGTGCCGCTGTTCACACCGGTATTTGCTTTACTCCGGGCCGATCCAAAGTCGGTGATCACTGCATGGTAAGATGCGTTGATTAGAATATTCAACTTAGCAGCAAGTTGGTTAGCCAAGGGCTCCTCGACGCGCACTTTGGATGAACTCACCGACTTGAGGTCACCATGACAAATCGGAGGTTGTCTGGAGTGTAAGTACTCCACCCCGGTCGCTACATCTTGGATCTAGCACGTTGACAGTTCAAAACGGCGAAGTCTACCATTCTCCAATCGGACTTACGAGTGCAATACGCTCAGGGATGTCCCACTCCCCCGACTGCAAAAACTCTCGAACGTTTCCGTTTGCTTCCCAAGGCAAGACAATCCAAGCATCACCCTTCTCTATGTCCTCAACAAAACCAATAAGCTTGATGATATTATCGTGAGAGAGCTCCGACATTAGGCTCAGCTCGTAAGCGAACGACTGAAAGTGAGGAATTAATCAGAACCGCGGAAGGCGCGGGCTCAAGACGTTAACGCCACCTTGAAGAACTTGACAGATTCTTCTAGGTCCTCACGATTCCATTTCAACTTCTTGATGGCGTAGTTAGAATCAAGCATTTTTTTCAGGAGTTGTTCGGGGATCCAGGTCAGGACTTCTTCCGGAGGAATGAGAGTTCCGACGACGACCATGCCTTGCCCGCCCTGTGCCGTCGGCCCATTATCTGCCATTTTGAGTCTTCTTGGATCGATTCGCCACCTAGATATGGAATTAAGAATATTCCGCTTCAACGGTCCATCTTAGCTGCTATTTCTGCGGTTTACAAATCGGGGTACTCACAGCCTTGGCATAGGGATCTAGAAGCTCCGTGCGGTTGGTTGCTAGGTTTTCCGCCATGCTGAGTACAATCTACTACCGATGGATATGGTCTAGAAAAATACACTCGAGAGATTGGTATGACGAAGGATTGGTGATCAAAGACAGGTAGAGGAAGAAATAGCTGGTGGGGTTGTCCCTGTAGCTGCCACGCCGAGCTCAATCTTCCACCGCTTTTAAAGTGTCAAACGCAACGTCCCAATCACGCTCACTTGTCTAGCTCGTCGTTGCGCATGCTAGGCTACTTCAGTTGCACCCTCTCTTCCCCAGAGCCCCTCCCCGCCCCGGCCGAGCTTCTCAGAGCACCGCGAATAACCGCATTCGGTTTGCACCCCTTGCCACTTTCCTGGATTGGGGTATCCTTTTCCCAAGAATTCACACTTTCGCTTTCGGGGAGTCAAATTTCGAGGGCCTTTTACATAATTCGAAGGAGTGCTGCGGATGTGCAAGAGGAAAACATCCTGGTAACTTGTTCGACTTTGCTTCACCCATCAGCCAACCCCAGGGCTTGGCGCAAGAAATCTTCAGTCCATCCAAGGAGAATGGAGAGTCGTATAAATGCCCCAATATCAAATAATGACAGATCTAAGTAGTGCTCTTGGCCCCGCGCTGGGCATAGTAGATAAGCGTTAGTTCTCAAGTCGTTCAATCTCGGTTTCTGAACAGAAAATGGTTCCACTCGACAACTAACTATGGGTAGACATCTTTTTATAATCACAATTCCTCAGAGAGGGAATTATCTCTGGGATCACAAAGGTTTGAACAAGGGTGGCCAACACTAGGCGGCGAGCCCTCGCTGCTTAAAACGCTGACGTAACAGCCCATATATATCCGAAAAAGAGTCTCAGCATGTCATTTCCGAAATTAAAAGAGTACTAGAAACTACTTGTATTCTAATGAAGAGGCTTTACCGTGAGTGGTGCTTTGGCGGGATGGCCAGTAGGCGGAACCCCGATCAGACCGAGTCGTCCCCCCCCCCCGCTCTACAACCCCAAGACCGGTCCCCGAGTCATTAGTCGGTTCTCAAAAAAAAAAAGGCCTAGACATGTTAGGTAACGACCATCGAGGCTTCTGGCTTGTGGGACGGCATAAATTGGGCTGGGGGAATGTGGTGCAATTGAGGTCCCACTGCCGGGCGGTGGAAGCGTGTTTCGGGTCTCGGCACGCGCCGATCGTTACCTATCGGCCTGAACGGACACCGTACAGCTGTCGATCTCATCTCCGGAGTCAGGAAGAAGCACCATGCTTCCTAGAGAAGGTTCGGCGAAAACAGCGGATGAGCCGCTTGATCGGGATTCGATCATGCTGTACCTGATTGGTAGTCAACTTGTTCACCATTCAGCTCGAACGAATGCATGAAGCTTATCCATCGGTCAGACACAAATCCGGAAAATATCTAGCGAAACAGTGGGAGACCTTCCCTTTGCACATGAGAGATGGAGTGTTCGATGCCCAGAATAGGTGATATTAGTGAGCTTGCTAAACCACAGGAACAGCGGTTAACAAAAAAAGATAGATTCAGACGTTGTGGATGGTAAAGAGCTCTACACGCGTCTAGAATTCCTGGGCCGGTACCATCCAGATTCGAGGAAGATCCATCGGATTTTTGGAATGGTTCGGGACTGCATGATTCGTGGACACCTCGCTCGTTCTGGGACAGTACACGTAGAGTTCTTCCATTGATCCTTTGGGCCTGGCATCTACGACGATTGCGACTAACACTTAGAGTTGGCATACGTCGACAGGGAGGTGAATTGACCGCCACCTGTGCCAGAACCACTTTGCTTACAAGCTCGCCTCATCTTCGACTTCTGAAGCGTAGTTGGGGGATTGCATTTCCTCTGCGACCGTAAATGAACGTCACACCCCTTTCGTTCAATCCCCGCGTGACTATGTTCCAATAGTCTTTAGCGTATGATGCCCGACGCTGAGATCTATTGACTGGCATAGCGAACGACAAGCCTCACCACTTCGCCGAGCGTGATACAACTTGGATTCTTTTCCTTTGTCTTCCTTTTTTTCGTTTGTTCGTTGGTTAGGAGGGTGGGATCTCCGGCGTTTCCGAGGTTGAACGGAAGAGGAGATGGACAATAGCGATAGGGAAACGCTTGGCGGACGGCCATAGAGCGAGAGAGGATGTCAGGGGGATGGATTCTGAAGAGGTTCAGGTTGCAAGACCAACGGATATTGCCCGTAATCCACTCTCCCGACTATGGCTTCCTCAGTTGCAGGTGTGGGGAGCGAAGGAGTAAAATTCTCCATCTCGAGAGACGCCGACGGTAAAGTCCCCATCCCACCATGGAGGTTGAAGTTCAACCGCTGTCTATCCTCTTGCTCGTCGCGGTGAGGTGGAGGGGACTGAGCGTCCTTTCATCGAGTGGCATCGACTCGTCCCCTGATTCGCGTCATTATTCGGACCGTCGTTGCTACATCACAGGGTTGGGGGGGCAGCATGAGCTGTTTGACAATGGTGCGTTTTTGATGCGCGATCTGGTATTCGGATTTGGCGGTTTTGACCAATAA
>WSTY01000631.1:0-16305 GCA_019633465.1 Tulasnella sp. 417 | reverse complement strand
CGCCACTCCGACGACACGCTGTCAAGCGACTGACTACCACCACCTCAGTGAGACGTCCTCCAGTCTCAAAGACAACATCCTTCCCGCGACAGTCTCTCTGCTGTTACTAGAGCCTATATTACTTTGCTTTCAATATCAAAGAAAAGTAGGCGCTATGCTTGTCCAAGTTGTTGCGTTACTAATTTTCTGAACGTTGATAGGGACACCTGGCCCCAGATTTCAATGTCCAAAGTCACCCAAGACCGTCAATACGAAGACTGGTTCGTCTATTACGAACAGGAAAGGATATCCCAGCTTCTTGAGCGGGGTGTTGTGGTCGGGGAAGGGGAATATTACCACATGTGGAACCACCTCCTCCGCGAATGGTTCACCCTTCTCCGCGGATGGAAGGTCCTCCAGGAATCACAACTCGAAGTCTCTCCATCCTTCGAAGTAGAGGTTCTCTTTGACGCAAGTGGCGCATCGGTCCAAGACGGAGACTTCAATCGGGTTGTGGGCTCAAAACCCGTCCTTGTGGTCGTTGTGAGAGACGCGCTAAAGTGGACCGACGCAGGCCGGGAGAATATCCTCAGTGAGGTAGAGACAGCCATGACAGAGGCTTTGTCTGAAAGTCAAGTCTCCGTTGTCTGGGGGATTGCTGCATTAGGATTCCGTTGGATAGCGTTCAAGAAGGAGGGCCTTGCGAGGACAGAACGACTGTTTGACTGGAGGAGCGATGTGCTCAGCCTCGACTCGTGGCGGGCCATGAGGGACCTGGCTGATACCATGAAACAATCCGTCTAGCAATATTGTACCCGTATTTCTCTGTGATTTTGTTGGTTGGCTGATGTCCGCGTGTATTCAAGATTATTCTTCTCCATTGGCTACTGGTCTGCGGGGTCACCTAGACTGCGTCTCGGGTCGACTTAACCATAGATGTTTAGCGCTGACTTTTGCTTCCGAAAATCTTCATCCCACCAGCCCCACCTCCCTTTTCTAGTAATAAAGCTTCTGACGCCACTTCAACGGTTCTCTATAAAATCGCTCAGCATTGTCCCATCGCAAAAATTTCGTCCAGGTGACAATTTCTCTTCAACCCGTAAAACATCGCATGAAACGAACGGTCAGCTTGTTTTCCTCTGAACTGGGTGGGGTCATAGCATTTATATAACCACTCGTACCTAGATTTCTCAGGGGCCCGAAGGATACAAAAGTGGCTTTCTACGCGTCGAACAGATAAGGCTATCTCGACTTCTCGAACAGGGCGACTCAGTCGAACACTGGCAGTTCTACCACATGTGGAACGAGGTCCTCCGGCAATGGTTTTCCGATTCTTTCGGATGGATTGTCTCACAGGAACGCTACGCCGACGTATCTCCAGCTTTCCGGGTGGCCGTTGTTGTTGACGAAAGTGGCACATCGATCCAAGACGGAACCTATGATCGTGCCGTGGAAAGCAAACTTGTGGCCCTGGCCGTTGTTAAGAGCCCGTTACAGTGGACGGGCGAAGGCCAGAGGGATGCCGTCAAGGAGTTGGAGACCGCCATGAAGGCACTCTTATCGGAAAGCGGAGTATCGGTTGTCTGGGGGATTGCCGCAATAGGGTTCAATTGGATAATGTTGAAGCAGGAGGGCCCCTTGAGGGCCGAGCAGCTGACTAGTTGGAGTGATGACGTACTCAGCCTCGACTCGTGGCGTGCAATGAGAGACCTGACCGATACAATTAAACGCTCAGTCTGAAATCGAGCTTGTACGATGTGCTCTCCTAGAATCCGGAAATATATTGGTTTGAGATCCCTTAGTTGGGGGGGGGGGTGCTGAAAGCCCAGGGGATGAGCGTGATTTAAGAACCGGGCCCGTCTAAAGTTTAAATATTAGCATTCAGCCTCGCCACTAAGATATCTGGAAGATTGGGAACACTATTTCTGCTGAGGGCAGAGAAGGAGGTAAATCACCGGGTCAGAACAGGGGATGACGTGGGATTAAAGACCTCGGAAAGGAGATTATTGATAAGCAACTATCTACTGTATTAAAAGCGCTTAGGAGCATCCTTTACGTCCTTGCCTTTGAGTCGGACACTCTTTTTCGTTGGTTTGCTGCGGGTGGGGAAGAGTCTGGAGTGCATAAGCGAGTGATACCTCTAGGGACCCTTGGTTGAATCTGGTTACACCAATCAGCCCAGTTAGCGTCTCTAAGGAGACGGACAAAGTTAATAAGGTCCTTTGAACTCGGTTTACTGCGTCATTTACTGGATAGATATTGGGCAGTGCAACTGTATTATATTATCTTGGTGTTGGACTCTGACGTAGACTAGGGTTGATTCCAGATTATGTCGACTGCCGTAGCGTAACAGCGCGGTTTCCGATGCTCATAGCTTTGTAGTTCTGACAGAAAGGGACTTTAGATGCAACTTCATCGAGCGCGGGACGATTGCCGGTGGCTTACATATTTGACAAAAGGATATTATACCCCGCATACATCGCTAACATGATGAGAGAAGAGCTGTCCTTCGCCATCGTACAAGGCTATGTTAGGCCGCTTCTCCTTTACTTGGTTTATGGCCTCATGGTGCATTTCGGTTCCTTTCCTTGGTGCTTCCAGGAAATGAATCTCAGTTAGGTTTGGGCAACAATAATCGGCCGGGTCACTAGGCCCCCTGGAGCATAAGACCCGCAGGAAAGCTTCAATGTTGGAAATCAGTGACCCAATGCGGAGGACGCATAAGGAGGGAAGCTGGAGGAGAAAGGCCGGATCAGGGTCAGAGTTTGGTGAAGCCTTTTGGAGGTGAAGGTGAAGGGGTGGGTGTCCGATAATGCTTGGCGCGATATCGGTAAATATTTGATACGTTTCCTCGTATGTGTTTCCCGGAAGGCGAAGCTCGAGTCCCTGGTGCGCCCCTCGGTTCAGCAAGTGGTCGCAGTGAAGGTAGCACCACTCCTGAGAGATTTCCACGTGTACTAGGCGCGATCTAAGTGAGGCCATGACAACAGGAAGGGCCGAGTTAGCGCGCTGGCGCCTTAGAACGCTCGCGATGGGGTGACCGATTGCTGTCTCGTCCTCGTCCCCCTTGACTGATAGACCGCTGAGGTTGGGGGTCGAAATGCAATCTAATAGCCAAAGATTTGCTTCTCTCGTGTTAGCAATGTCGCTAAGTTCAAGTGACCTCAGAGCTGGAAGGTGGAAAGTTGATTGCGGTTCGAGGGGAACGCTGGTGTCGGTGGGGTGGTCTTCGAGTGTGCAAAGGGTCAGCTCCTCGAGATGGATACAACTCAAGAGGATTTTGGCGATTTGATCTCTTGAAGGCCATAGTTCCGTAGTCCAGACGTTGGCGATTTTCAAACTTCGCAGCTCCGTGAAGCTAGCTACTGTATCTCAGGATGTGCTGACCCCACTCAGCATCAATCGTCGAAGCCAGTAACAACGGAGGACGTCCAACCTCGGCTACGTCTCTTCCGGTTCCACGATGAAACCTAAGTCTTGCAAATTTGGTGTCGACAGCGACTTAAAGACATGGAGGAAGCGATTTGCGGCCTCAGTCGTCATCCGGAGTTGTAAGGTTTGCCATCGTTTGCTGTGAGGGAGAATGGAACGTAGTCCCGGTTCAAGCTGACGCGTGTGCAACGGCGCCCGTCCGCCAGATTGATTTGGAGAGGACTGTGTTGGGGCTTCTGTACAGCAAATGGTGCATCACTAAACGTGTCGATCCAGCCCCAGACGGATGGGCTTTGGTCCAATATGTCTTTCCAATGGCGCGATACGGTTGCGAGTGCGAGTAGTCGCTTGGTTGTTCTCGGCTCGGGGGTGGCGTTAAAGTGACCTAGAGACTCCTCCAAGACGGACGAGAAGAGTTCCGGGGGGAGCCGGTGGATGGGTAGGAGGGAGTTTCTACAAGCAGAGACGCGAGTGACCCTTGCTGAAATTTCAGCGGAGATCGCCTTGTGAACATTCTGCAGGCGTGCAAGCTCCTCTTCCAGACGAGATAGTCGCTCAGACGACGCATGAGCTGGGCTTTGAAGGACAGAGTTGTTAGATCATAAGAGTCAGTGATGGCACTCATGCACGAACCTATCTGGTTGAAAATCTGCGAAGGATTCGTGTATGAGTTCGTGGATACGTTCTTGGAGGCCTGAAGCCATAGATTGGAGACTCGATACGGTAGTAATAGCGCGAGGGCAATTTGTATTGGTGTGGGCAAGAGGGGGAGGAAAAAATCACTCATCATCCTGTCTCACGGTTAGAATCCTGAGCTCCACGAACGGGAACCCTCAAATGATCAAGCTCTGTTGGATCCACACATATCTATTTAGGAGCCAAGGGCGTCTTTAAGCCGCCAATATGTTACAAAGCTTTCAGTGGGACACTGACATTGCTTCAGGAGGCTTCCGAACACGATACTGCCTCTGAGAAATCTTGACCTGAAGCTGTTAACCCCTAGGTACCCACCTTTCTCTCTCCAATGCTCACCCTCCCCTCAGCGTCGCGTAGTGATGTACACGCCTCCATGCTGTAACCTCTCCGAATAAGTCCTTTCTAATGATTTTCGAAAGTACGAATGCTGAAATATAACCCCGATGACTTGTCTCGTCCCTCACCGTCCGCTCGCTTAGGTTGGAAGTTCTCGTATTCGACGCCTCCCTGAGCTTCACACTGTACCAATCCCGAGCGCAAGTGCAATGGCAAGGCGTACTCCGACCTCTTCTTCCTTACGAAGTGTCTACGACGGACCACAAGGTGGGCGTCACCCCGTTTACGTTGGCCTTCCTCACCTCCCTCAGTGCCGCGTGCTCCAGCTAAGGGGCTCACCTTACCCATCTTTGAAATCCGACTATTTGAGGGAATGTTTTTGATTGGAATTTGAGAACTTTCTAGCCGGTGCCGCTACTTTCTTCACCATGCCTGGATTATTGGATCGTGACGGGATTCCGGAATTCGATATGACCAAGGATGGCCAATGCATGTCTATACTAAACCGCAAACAAGGAATTGGTCTAATGGTAAGTATTCTTTCCTATCAAAAGCTTCGATCGAACTTATCCCTTAAGAGCTGCAGGAAATCTTTAACGTCGGAAAAATGCGACTCAACACGAAGGGCAGATGAGGAGGGAAGTTGAAGAAGAAAACTGGGATCGGGGCCAGGAGTTGAACTCCGGGGTCGGAGAACCTTTACGACTTCAAGGTGAAGCGGAGAATCACCTATGATTCTTGGCGCAATATCATCGAGTCTTTGAAATGTTTCGTTAGGTCTCGTCCCTGGAAGCCGAAGCTCGAGTCCCTAGTGCGCCCTCGCTTCAGCGCGTGCTCGCAGCGAAAGCGGCACCACAGCTGAGATATTTCCACGTGATATGAGCCCGAGTGAAGGGAAAATATGACAACCTGGAAGGGCGAGTCGATCCGCTGGCGTCTCAGGACGCCCGCGATGGGGTGGCCGATTGGGTCCACGGTTACTGATAAACTGCTGAGGTTAGGAGCCGAAATAGCCCAAAAGCCGCTTCTCTCGAGTTTAGAATGGCGTTAGGTTCAGGTGATTTCAAAGCTGGGAGGTGGAAAGTTGAATGTGGCTGAAGGGGAACGCTGGCGTCCACGGGATGGCGTTCAAGCCTGGCGAAGTTGAGCTCCTCGAGATGGATGCAAACCGACAAGATTTTGGTGATTTGATCCCTTAAAGGCCAGGCACTCCCATTCCAAGGGTCGGTGATTTTCAAACTTCGTAGCTTTGTGAGGCTAGCTACTGTATGCCAAGATGTGCTGGCCCCACTCTGCTTTATTCGTTGAAGAGCGTGTCATCCAACCGTGGGTTGGTGCCACTTGCTTCCACATCGAAACCCAAGTCTTGCAACTTTGGCATCAACAGCGACCCAAAGTCACTGAAGAAGTATCTCGCGGCATCTGCCGTCATACGGAGTCGTAAGGTGATCGGAAGTCATGTAATCCTCTTCCATCCGCTCTTACTGGATCTGGTGAGGCAGGTAGAGCCGACGTCATGTAGCCAGCCTCGGACTTGGATACCAAGGGTGACATTGACTCTCTGCCACCATCCCTCCCACAGCTTGATTGACCTGGATGAAGGGTGACACTGGCTGACCTCATACGGTTTTTTGTTCGGAAGTCATCCTCCAATGCAAGCCCGTAAGGCACGCTTTGTGCAGCTCTTAAGTCTGATTGGAACTTGTATCGTCGACTCCGGCACTAGAATAGCACCCTCGTGGATGCCCACACGCCAACGTCTCGCGAAGACGTGATTGAACTCAGGACAACAGACCAATTTTCCCCCTTGGGTCTGTGAAAAGGGGGTTGGACTAGAATGCTGGGTAGTGTGTCCTTTTCCGAAATGCTATCCACGTCATTTCTCACCAAGCATCGGGGACGGTAACGTGATGGCAAGTCTCGATCCAGATGAAAGCGGACCTATCTTTACATCATATCCACGGCATGGAGGGTTCAGCACCCCAGTATGGTCGCGTGAAAAGTTTGCTAACTCACCCAAACCCCTTGCTGGTCTCAATTTTTACGCCAATGCGACAACACGCTCTTAAGCGACTGACGCCCCCCAGTTTCAAAGACAACACTCTTCAGGTGAAAGTCTCTCTCTGCTGTTACTAGAGCCAATATCATTTTGCTTTCAATGTCAAAGAAAGGTAGGCGCGATGCTTAATTGTCACTGGGTTTCTGGAAGTTGATGGAGACACCTGTCCCCAGATTTCAATGTCCACAGTTACTAAAGGCTGCCAATATACAGGTTAATTGATCTATTCCGAGCAGTAAATGATATCTCAATTTAGTGAGCAGGGTGTTGTGGTTGGGGGATAGAAATTTAGTACTACATGTGGAATCTCCCGCGGATGAATGGTTTACCAAGAGCCGAACGTCCAGGAATCCCCGCCTTTCAAAGTGAGGGATGTCATAGATGCCAGAGGTGCGTCAGTGCAGGATGGAGACTTTGAGCGGGCCGTAGAATCCTTGTGGCCGTTGCCAGAACCGTGCTAGAGTGAACCGATGAAGGCCGACAGAATATCCTTGACGAGGTAGAGACTGCTATGACAGAGAATTTATCTGAAAGCGGAGTATCCGTTGTCTGGGGATGTGGGCTGCACCTATACTATGTGGAACGGCGGCTTTTCTACTCTCTCATGGGCCGGGAGGGAATGAGACGGAAGCAGACCAGTCCACTTTAACTACCCTTATACTCACCCGTTCTTTGGTCGTAACCTCTCGCTTCACAGAGAAGTCGACGACAGAAGTCAACATAAAGCCTAAGTTAAGGAGCGCATGCAAATGGAGCACGTACGAGATACTGCGAGGCCTCCGTTATGTTGCTCACAGCACCTGACTGATACAACACGTGTTGGCATTGAGTGGGATCGGCGATCAAGTGCCAAGACTTGGCAGGACGCTTCGCGGTCAGGCATCGCGCGGCCCCGAAAGATAAGCGTGGAATTAAGCGCCAGACGTCTTGGCACCCCGAGTAGCGTACCTGATTTTCATTGTAACTGAAACTGCAGCGGCTCGCCCTCGAACCACTCATCCTTCACTCCATCATGACAACCCAGTTTGCAGAAAGGTTGACCAAGCTTCCACCTGTCCCCAAAGAGTTTGGTGAAGATGGAGGCAGATTTTACAAGTATTACGACGACTTGGCGGACGAGTTGGATGAAGACATGGTGACCAGCCTCAAATCCCAACTCGATGGCATTCTGATATTTGTATGTATCCTCCGTGGTGGTGAGCTCGTCTCTCGTCTATCTAATATACATCTCTGCCACTAGGCAGGTCTATTCGCCGGAGTCAATTCTGCATTCCTGGCATTTACGCTCCCTCAGTTGAGCGCTGACCCAGCAGAAGACACCAACGCCCTCCTCTTCCAGATTATGCTCGGGGGCAATAGTACCATCAGGACTCCGGCAGACCTTCCTTCAGCCTCATTCTCTCCTCCTGCTGGCGCCTACCCCATCAACGTTCTGTTCTCTATGAGCCTGACTCTCGCCCTCCTGGGCTCATTTCTCGCAGTATTGGGTCAACAATGGCTCGTTTATTATCGTAAGCGCAGCGGTGGAGGTGCTGAGCGTCAAAGATGGGAACAGCTCCGACGGTACTTGGGAGCCAAGCGCTGGAAACTGGAGCTCATACTTGACGACGTCCTTCCGAGCGTTCTTCAAGTGGCATTGGTCATTTTCTGTGTTGCATTCAGTCTCTACCTCGGCACATTGAGTAAGTCCTTGTCCTACGCGATAGCAACTCCCCTTTGTGCAGCGGGGACAATCATCGTAATGATGGCATTTTGCGCGGCTTGGGACGATTGGTGCCCATTCAAAAGTCCGCTATCTCATCTCACCCAATCCGTCTTACAGTATTCAATGGGCATTCTCGGGCGAATCATGGGGATTTTGGTGGCTTACGCATTCGTGGCCTTTGACTGGGTGGCGTATAAATGCACATATGAGGATGCTTCATTCGTTGGCTCGAGGCCTGCGGCCTTGAACCAAGCGCGAACCATTGGGAAGTGGTTCATATGTCACGCCCAGCGAACAGCCGACGCGACGGATTACCTGAAGTTTGTGGCACTGAAGCGAGTGCTATGCACGTCGGACGACCCAAACGCACTCGTACATGCTGCCACGAACGCTCAATCAATATCTCAAGGTCATTTATTGAAGCAGATTCTCAACGACAGTGAATTGAGGAGCCGGTTCGAAAATTTGGATACTGTGTCGATGGATACCTGGATCTACGACCAGCCGGTCACGATTCAAAATACGGCAATCGCTCGTTCACTGTTTTACATGGTCCTCGCGGGGGGTTCAGTGGAAGACTTCTTGCATTACGAGGATAGAGTATGCCTCGAAGGCCGCGTCGATGACCCGGACTACGGAACCAACTTGATGATCAACATTAACAGTAAATTTGCTTCATTTTTCGTCATGGATGCGCTTCCTATGGACAACGAATGTCCTGGGTGCTCTCATTGTGTTACATTGGAATATTGCATGAGGATGATGGGCGTGATCACTTCATTGACCAGGCCCGAGCTCCTCCGGATTAAACCCCATCACCTTAAACAACCTATACATGTGATGGGCGCTTCAAAGAGCGTTGGGCTTGCATGGATGGAGGCGTGGGCAATCATGTTGTTACACGAATGGGATCAGATTTCAGGTGGCGAAAATGAGCTGAATCAAAGCGCTGAAGTGGAGATGTGGCAACTGAAAAAGATGAGGGAATTTTTGCGTTTGTATCAGGACATGTAAGCCTCATTTCAACACGTCTAAAGTGATTGATCTTCAGTACGCATTCCCCTCCCTCCAGGGATATCACAAAGTTCGGTCAGACGATTTCCCAAGCAATTTCGACATCAGCGATCGAATGGCAGGGCCGACCGAACACCGAAGTTTACGTAAAGCTGATAGAGCAGGAGCTTCTCATTCAAGGAGACTCTGACCGTTTCCGCTTTAATTATGGCTTTGGGTCGAGTCTAATCAATCTCTTAACCCTGCTCCGGTCCATTGAAAATCGAATTCACAACGTAACAACTTCGACTAACGAAAGAGAAGGTGACAAGGAATACAGAAGGGAATGCATTGAGAACTGGATTTCGTACGTCGAGGAAGCATATGGTATCGATGGGAATGTTTACGATGACGGAGAGAAAGAGATTTTTGTGCTGCGTCACGGACCACTCTGGTGCGCCAGTCTCTCTTCGAAAGATCCACAGTTCACCGTATTATTGACCGATTGTGACTTCGCTTGACAGGATACATTGCACCGACGCTTCAACTGGGCTGCTGGAATATACTCAGAGGATAAAGGATATCCTAAAGGTCGATCCTGAGAATGGGGTGAACCCTTCAATGATCAAACTAGTGACATTTTTATATAACTGCCTCGAGGACCCGGACAAAAGTTTAGAAAAACTTGAGAAGGAAGAATCCACCTATAAGCGCACCAAAAAACTGCACGAAAGCAAAATACAACCTTACCGTCAATTCTATATTGTCTTTGCGCAGGCAGTTAGCGAGATAGAATCCATTCTTGCTGGTGCAACTACCTCGGTTTCGAAGGTCAGTCGAGTTTTCCAAGGTTATCTGTACTTTTGATTGACTAGTCACCTCGAACCTAGGGAGAAAATTTAGGTACCTTTAACAGCGATGGAAACGCCTCGAGAAGGATTAAGGTTTCGGTGAGTCCAGCTCTTCGTCAGATCGGTCTCGGATAGCAAGTATTTACATAAGGTATCATTTTTTTCGTCTCCAGACCATCTCGTTGGAGTGGTGGGGAAACTAAGCTCACTGTACGATACTCCCTTTGTCAAGTGATGGGATCTTACCGAGATGTTTCTGTGTAACACAAAGTGCAGTTTGGAATTCGTGCCAAGGCCTGTAGTACATTCTAATCCATAGCCCGATCCACAAACAATCTTAATTGCAGTACGTAGAGTCTGCAGACACTAAGTTACTAAAGTGGGGAAAGTGAAGTCTGGCGGGCGAAAGGCTGGGGATCCCCATGATTCAAGCGCAAACCTTTTCCCCGCGGATGGATGGTCTACCAGGAACCGGTCGTTGAAGTTTCTCCATCCTTCATAGTGGAGATTTGTTCTCGACGCATGCGGCGCATCGATACAAGACGGAGACTTTGATCGGGCTGTGGGCTCAAAACGCGCACTTGTGGTCGTTGTCAGAAGCGCTGACATAGGCCACGAGGCTATCCTCGACGGGGTAGAGACTGCTACGAGAGAGACCTTATCTAAAAGCGAAGTCTCCCTTGTCTGAAGGATGGCCGCGATAGGGTTTCACTGGATCGCGTTCAAGCAGGAGGGCCTTGCGAGGTTGATCGATGGACTGGAGGAGCGATGTGCTCAGCGCCGGCTCGTGGCGGGCCATGAGGGAGCTGGGTATCTATCAAACAGCCCGTCTAAATATATACTTGTATTCTCCTACAATTTCGTCGGTAGGCTGACATCTGGGAATATGAACGTTTATTGCCTCTCCATTGGCTGGTTAGGGTGCATTGGCTAGGTAGCGCCCGGGTCGAGTTGACCAGAGATCTAAGAGCTGAGCCCGTGTCAAGTTATGGTATCAGCATTTAACCTTGTCGCAAAGATATATAGAAGATTGGGAACACGATAACGACAGAGGACGGAGAAGGAGGTAAATCACGGTTCGGACGGGGACAACGTGGAATTGAAGACCTCTGAAAGGAGACTCTTGATAAGCAACTGTCTACTGTCTTAAGATCTTCCTTTGCATCCTGGGTTTTGGCTCGGATACTCTTTTTCGTTGGTTTGCTGGGGGCGGAGAGTGGCTTTGTCTGGTGGTGGCGTCGACGCCGCTCCCACAAGGGAAAATCAGCCGTGACCTGGGCTAGACCACGTTCTTGATATGTCAAAGTCACGGCTTGTGACCGTGACGTGTCATGGTGTGTTTCACAGCCCATGTTCCTCCTCCAAACGGGATTCATGCCTATGCCATGTTCTGGTCGTGTCATTGAGATGCCTTGACCCAAAAGCGCTCTGGACATGGCGACGGCACATAGAGTGTGATGTGCATGCCGGACTCGCGTGTGATAAGTGCCTTTGCCATGTCAGGCCTGTGTTTGACTTTCTACATATATTAGACATGGCATGTGCTCATAGAATACACATTTGATATGTATCTGATGTTTCCCGGTCGTGTCTTCAGTCCACCCATGCGCTAGGTAAGCGGGATGCCTAATGAATGACAGGTCCGTGCTGGTCACATGATCTGGCCCGTGCTCGAGGATTGATTTTGCTTGGAACACAGCTTAGATACCACCTGTGTACAAAGGCAACGACTGGCACGGCTCATAATATCGACCTGATGCAGTCGTGTTTGGGGCATTAGATTATCTTAGACACTTATCAACCATCCGCTGGGCATGGCATCGGGGCATGGTGATGTTTCGGGCATGTTATGAACGTGACCTTGGTTTGAGTACGAAAACTTGATTCAACATGATTCAACATGATTCAAGTGAATCATAATAAATCCTCAGAATAAGTGTTTTCACCCCAGAATCGTGTCACCCCGGCCCCACCTGCCTAATAGCTCCCCACTTCCTCCCGAAATGGGGATCCTTGGGCTTCTTCAGGCAGATGGGGCGGGGCGAGGTGATTTTCGAGGGTGAAAAGAGTCATGCAAACCACTGTAAATTCAGAGGGATGGAGTTAGCCAAGGCCAAACTGAGCACACAGAATGATGAAGATTATAGTAATACATAGTAACAGTACAACCAAAGACATCTGCATTAGCGATGTAGCAGCATGAACGGCGGTCTGCGATTGGCTCTCCTATAAAGTCACACCAACCGCGGGGGAGGGGACTCGAAAATACCAGGCGGTGTTTCGGGTTGTGCCAGCAACCGAACGGTCACGTCTTTATTCAAACCCCGAACAAGGGGGCTGGCTATCTAGCTGGACAAGTTGCCGCTTAATAAGCATACCTTCCCGAATAAGCAAATTTCTAATAAGGTCTTTGCCTAGAAAGACTGCCGAAAACATGCCCTTACCTCTGGGGACCTCTGGTTACACCAATCAGCCCAATTAGCGCCTACAAGGAGACGGATAAGGTTAATAAGATCCTTTGAACGCGTTTTCACTGTGTCATTTGTTGGATAGGTATTGGGCGATGCAAGTGGCTTATCTATTCTTGGTGTTGGACTCTCAAGTAGACTAGGTTGATTCCATTTTATATCGACTGCCGTAGCGTAAGAACTCGGTTTTCATGATCAATGCTCATAGCTTCGTCGTTCTGACAGGGAGGTACTTGACATGCCACTTCATCGAGCGCGGGACGATTGCTGATGGCTTATATATTCGACAAAAGGATATTATACCGCGCATACATCGCTACTATGACGAGAGAAGAGCTGTCCTTCGCCATCGTACAAGGCTATGTCGGGCCGCTTCTCCTTTACTTGGTTTATGGCCTCATGGTGCATTTCGGTTCCTTTCCATGGTGCTTCCAGGAAATGAATCTCAGTTAGGTTTGGGCAACAATAATCGGCCGGATCACCAGGCGTTCTGGAGCATAAAACCCGCAGGAAAGCTTCTATGTTAGAAATCCCTGGCCCAATGCGGAGGACGTATAAGGAGGGAAGCTGGAGGAGAAAGGCCGGATCGGGGTCAGGATTTGAGCCAGCAGCCTTTTTGAGGTGAAGGTGAAGCGGCGGGTCTCCTATAATGCTTGGCGCAATATTGGCGAATATTTGATACGTTTCCGCGTATGTCCTTCCCGGAAGGCGAAGCTCGAGTCCCTGGTGCGCCCCTCGGTTCAGCAAGTGGTCGCAGTGAAGGTAGCAGCACTTCTGAGAGATTTCCACGTATACTGGGCGCGATCTAAGGGAGGCCATGACAATAGGGAAAGGCGAGTTAGCGCGCTGGCGCCTTAGAACGCTCGCGATGGTGTGACCGATTGCTCCCTGCGACTGGTCCCCCTTTACTGATAGACCGCTGAGCTTGGGAGTCGAAATGCAATCTAATAGCCAAAGCATTGCTTCTCTCGTGTTAACGATGTCGCGAAGTTCAAGTGATCTCAAAGCTGGGAGGTGGATAGTTGATTGTGCCTCAAGGGGAACGCTGGTGTCGGTGGGGTGGGTTTCGAGTGTGCAAAGGGCCAGCTCCTCGAGATGGATACAACTCAAGAGAATTTTGGCGATTTGATCTCTTGAAGGCCATACATTCCCATCCCAAAGGTCGGCGATTTTCAAACTTCGCAGCTCTGTGAAGCCAGCTACTGTATCCCAAGATGTGCTGACGCCACTGAGCATCAATTGTCGAAGCGGATGACAACCGAGGTCGTCCAACCTTGCGTGCGCGCGGTCCGTTTCCACGATGAAACCTAAGTCTTGCAACTTTGATGTCGACAGCGACCGAAAGACATGGAAGAAGTGTTCTGCGGCATCGGTCGTCATATTGAGTCGTAAGGTTCGCCATCGTTTGCTGTGAGGGAGAATGGAATTTAGGCCCGATTCAAGCTGATGCAGGCGCAACGGCGCCCCGTCCGCCAGATTGATCCAGAGAGGACTTTGTTGGGACTTCTGTACAGCAAATGGTACATCACTAAAGGTGTCGATCCAGCCCCAGACGGATGGACTTTGGTCCAATATGTCTTTCCAATGGCGCGATACGGTTGCGAGTGCGAGCAGTCGCTTGGTTGTTCTCGGCTCGGGGGTGGCGTCAAAGTGACCTAGAGACTCCTCCAAGGTGCACGAGAGCAGTTCCGGGGGGAGTCGGTAGATGGGTAGGAGGGCATTTCTACAAGCAGAGACGCGAGCGACCCTTGCTGAAATTTCAGCGGAGATCGCCTTGTGAACATTCTGCAAGCGAGCAAGCTCCTCTTCTAGACGAGATATCTGCTCAGACGGCGCATGGGCCGCGTTTTCCAGGCTTTGAAGGACGGGGTTGTTAGATGATAAGATTCGGTGTTGACGCCCCATGCACGAACCTATCTGGCCGAAAATCTGCGAAGGATTCGTTTATGAGTTCTTGGATACGTTCATGGAGGCCTGAAGCCATAGATTGGAGGCTTGATACAGAAGGTTGCGTGGCAATGGCGCAAGGGCAAATTTGTATTGGCGGGGAAAAACCACTCATGATCACTTTAAATTTGCTGTCTCACGGTTAGGATCCTGAGCTCCGTCGGCGAACGGAACCACAATCGACCGACACATCTCTATTTAGAAGCCCAGGGTGCCCTTTACCTGCCAATACAAACTTAGCGCGATGATATAAAACTCCAAGGGGCTACTGTAATTGCTTCAGGAGGTTTCTGAACACCACGATGCATATGGGAAACCTAGACCCGATGCTGTTACCTTTCTCCCTCCAACGATCACCCTAGGACCCTCCCCTCAGCGTCGCGTAGTGATGTACACGCCTCGAAGCTATAACTTCTCCGAATAAGCCGTTTTGAGGATCTTCGAAAGTACGAATGCTGAAATCAAACACCGATGGCTTGTGTCGTCCCTCACCGTTCGAGCTTAAGCTTAGAAGTTCTCGTGTTCGACGCCACCCTGAGCTTCGCACTGTATTGATCCCTCGCACACGCGCAATGGCAAGGCGTACTCCGACCTCTTCCTCCTTACGAGGTGCCCACGACAGACCATAAGGTTGTCGTCTCCCCGTCTGCGCACGTTGGCCGTCTTCGCCTTTCCCTCAGCGCCGCCTGCTCCAGCTAAGAGCCTTCACCATACCCATGTTTAAGATCCGACTATTTGAGGAAGTGTTTTCGATTGGAATTTGAGAACTTTCTAACCGGTTGCCGCTACTTTCTTCGCCATGTCTGGATTGTTGAGTCGTGAGGGGATTCTGGAATTCGATACGACCAAGGATGGCCAGTGCATGTCTATACTAAACCGTAAACAAGGAATTGGTCTAATGGTACGTGTAACTTTCTATCGAGGCTTCAACTGAGCTGAACCTATCTTATTTCATAGTTCATTGCTCATGCTGGGTTGATCTCAACTGTGGCAGTTACGGTGTTCCTTCTCCTGGTTTTGGTAAGTGCTTTCTTCCCGTGCAAACTATTCTGCAGCTTGCCACAGATCACCCACTCTCCTATACTTGTGGCTAGAAAAACTACATTCGAAACGTGGTAAACCCACCACCGGGCAAATGAAAGCTCATCCGAACACACGTAGATGCATACCCTCCTCTCCTTGCTCTTTACCGACCTGCTTCAAGGAATCGGGGCCGTGCTCTCGCTGAGATGGGCTATTAAGAAAGGGCCGTATTGCAACGCGTATTGCACTGCACAGGGTGTGATCCAGCACCTTGGAGAGACCGGCGGTGGCGCTCGGGTATGTGTGCCGTTGGCACCTTTGCTGGTGAGAGCTTGTTGAGGCTTATCGCCGTTTGTAACCACCGGACGCTAGTCATTGAGTTACATACACTCTTCACTGTTTTCTTCCATTTCAAGCCGCCACGCTGGGCCTGGATAGCCGTGATTACGGTGCAGTGGTCGTTCTTGGGCTTGCTTGTACATCTTCATCGCGTACTTCAAGACAAGAGGGCCAGTTCCCTATTCTGCCCCGACACCGTAAGTATCCGTGATGCTATATAATTTTGGAGAGCTAATAGAGTTTACCTGAATAGATGTTGTGCGTTGAAACTTGGTTTGCGTTGCGGGCACTGTTGATTAAAGTAGATACTTTGTACGTGTTTGTCCGTACATGTTTAAATAGTGTTTGTTATGGTCTCTGTAAAGATTCTTTAGCTACGTTTGTACTAAAGCCTTTACAGGTAAAGTTCTCTATTATTCTAACGCGAATACAGAGCTACGTTTGTACTAAAGCCTTTACAGTGTGTGTAACAACAGG
>WSTY01000630.1:0-12212 GCA_019633465.1 Tulasnella sp. 417 | reverse complement strand
GGCAATGTCAACTAAGAGGTGAGGCCTGTGAGGAGGTCAGGAGAGTCCAAGCAGGATGAGTGACCAGCTTTGAGAGTGCGAGCCTCGGGTGTTACCAAGCAGTAGCGGGCAAGACGCATGCTCACAGACAGCTTGATCAATTTTTTTGATGTCCAAAGAACGCGTAAACAACGCCTAGCGGCGGATCGCTTAACCCGAACGAGACCAAACCACGAGGGAGCTTTGTAATCTTCAACTAGATGCAGCCTTCATCCGGCAACCTACATGGAGCAAGTTCCTCTACTCTTTGTCGCCAGCCCTTTCAGCGCACAAGCATACCAAATTTTGCGGACATATGAACGGGATGAATCATGGGTGGAAGACCTGCAGGAGAGGGTGACGGGTGGAGTCTGAACAGGCTCCCCGCTCTGGAATGATCGAGATCCCCTCCAAAAGTAGCGCACTCGTATGGAACTCTGTAGGAATTGTTCCTATAGTGTACCTCAAGAATAGCTCGCGGCACGCAACCTTCCTATTGAGAGCATCGCTGGAATCTCATTTCCCATCTACAGAATTACATGTCGATAGATGGCAAATTGAGAGGTGAGTGCATTGCTCACTTCTATTTATAGGATTAGGAACAAGAGCTCCTGTAGTTCCGATAAATCCGAGAGAGTTGATAGGAGGATGGCATGAATGGCGTCATAGTGACTGGTTTACGGCGTTCCGCACTTGTTCAGGCCTGAGATTTCGTATCAGGGCCTTTAAAGATCTTAGCCTCCCTTTCCCCAAAGCCACCGAGTTCTGAACCGCCCGACATCCGCCCCCACCACAGATCTACTCAGTATCGCGCATGAATCACCCTCAACTCGAGCCAAGGCTGACGGCTAATCCCGAAAGACCCAGAGCGTTCGGGGAAGACGGGGGGCACTTTTACAGGTATTATGACGCCATTGCCGATGAACTTGATGAAGACATGGTCAAGAGCCTCAAAGCACAGCTCGATGGAATCCTACTCTTTGTGAATCATATCTTTGCGTTCACCGACTCTTGTCGCTGACGTATTTACTTGTGCTAGGCCGGTCTCTTTGCCGGGATCAATTCTGCATTCTTAGCGATGACGCTTCCCGAAATGAGAGCTGACCCAGCTGATGACACCAATGCTCTCCTTCTCCAGCTTGTCATCGGTGGCAATAGCAGTATTAATAGTGTTGAAGACCTGCCGTCGGCGAAATATAATCCACCGCTTGACATTATCACAATCAACATACTATTTTCCTTAAGTTTGGCGCTCGCAGTTATCTCTTCCTTCTTTGCTATCCTGGGCAACCAATGGATTGTCTACTATCGCAGGCGAAGCGGTGGGGGTGTAGAGCATCAACGATGGGAGCAACTTCGACGGTATTTCGGTGTGAAGCACTGGCGCTTGGAAGTAATACTGGGTGATATTATACCCATATTACTGCAATTAGCGCTGATAATTTTTAGTTTTGGGTTCCTTTTCTATCTACGACGCTGGAGCTTTCCAATAGACGTCCCGAGTGGGTTGTTCATCCAAGTGGTATCGGCAATCGTCGTTCAGTCCATATTCATGGCTTCCTGGGACCAGTGGTGCCCGTTCCAAAACCCCATTTCTCGCCTCTTGCGATTAATTGACCAAATTTTCAGGGAGCACAGTGGAATATTAACTCTTATAATTCCCCTGGCCGGGATCCTTTATATGTGTCAAACGTCGTTATGGGGTGGGATCCTAACCGTCTGCCTATTTCCGCTCTGCATTGGACGCACCCTTGTGCATTATCGACAAGGATGCGCCCCTTGGAATACATGGCTTAATCAATGGATACATGACGGTTCTCAGCAGCCTTGGGCTCTCTCGTGGAGAAAGGATATTCGGTGGATGGTATTTGATACATTTAAGCGGCTAGTCGCTGATTTGGTGCCGTCTGGGGAAGAAATTGCTTATTTGCAGGCTGCGGCCATCAAACGGGTGCTATGCACGTCTGAGGACTTCAATTCTCTCGTTTATACGGCCGTCAACATCCAGGCAATGACGGAAAAGCAGGTCGCCCGATTCATCCTAGATGACGACACTGCGCTAAGACGGCTAGAGGAACTAACGAAGAGTTCCGATAGAGCGCTAGCCACAGCATTCTCACACGCACTTGCTCATCTTCTTTGGGGGGGCCAATCAGCTGAATTGTTCGTTGAGCAGCGTCATCGACACCTTTACTCCACGAAAACTCCATTCCCTGAAATACGCAAGTATTCACAGGAACCTCATCCACTCAAACAGATGATTGGATCTGTTTGCGGCGGGCTTAACGCATGCATAAAATCGCCTGGCCCGAACCCAGATGATTTGCTGGAATTGCAATTTTACTTTGAGCTCTTGCAGCTTATAATCGACGAACAGTCTGACATTCAGGCGTTTTCAAAATGGTTGGACCGCGTCATACGGAGGCAGCCGCCTCAACAAATTTCAACACCTCTAGTTATATGCCTTGTTGCGGACACGGTGCATATACTCAAGACGGGGATAAACTCGGCAGCCGCCTCATCTAGACTCCAAATCTCTCCATCGAACATAGGCCCAGTGCAAGAGGTTCAGGAGAGCGGAAGACTGGAACAAGAGCGAGAAGGTTTTTTTGCGGTGCAGCAACAACGCGTGGAGGCGGTCAAGAGGCTAGTTGGTAGACTTGGTTGGGAAATGCTGTCAGCTCCTTCGAGTTCGCAGCCAAGGTGAGAAGCACGTCGGTTGCCTTGCTTTAAGTTTTTGAACATTTGTTTCTTTAGCCCTGGGACCAGCGTCTTTGAAATCATCCAAGAAGCATTCAGCACCTGCTCGTCCCCCTCACGCCGACACCCCAACGAGATAGACGTTTGGCTCCTTGAACAAGCATTACTACTCTCAACCCAAAATTGTCATGGGCATGGTCTGCAGTTGGTTGCAAAAAGCGCCCTGGGTCTGCTCGTCTCATTTGATGAACCCGAGGACTCGATGCCCGATTCCACCAGCTCTCAAGACAATCAGAAGGAGAACCGGGCCCGGTGTGCAAAGGTCCTCTCTCACTCTATTCAAGTCATGCGAGATTATGCCGGACCCGAAGAGTTCATGTGCGTACTGATTATGCCGGTATGGGTACTCTCTGTTGAGCTCGCATCTCCTAGCCAAAGGATTTCCCCAGCGTTAGACAAACTCGTAGACTTATGGGCCAGATTCAAGGACGATTTCAACAAAAACCCGGACCTGAATGATGACACCATGCTGTCCAGTTGGCTGAAATTACGAGTTGCACTTGATAAACCCGAAGAGTATGGATGGGGACCTCTTCACCAGCAGCAATTTGGCGACGCCTATCCGAGCCTCAAGCTCGGCTTCGATGGTATGGCCTTGGTATTACAAGGAGTCGAAACCCTTTCGGATGTTGATGTAGGTGTCTTGCATCGCTAGGCTCGGCCATCTACTGAAATATTGGTCCCAGCAAAATCCAGCGGAACTTCCGCGCGCCGCAGATTTCGACAAACAAGCCGGACAGACAGAGCCGGACGCGGTTGATAATGGTGCTGTGCAAAGGTCTGACGAGTATGTTCACAATCCGCTGGTATACTCCGGTGAGGGTCAAAAGTATGAAGATACTGGGGAGCCTGATCAAAAGTAGCTGGACAAGGGATGAGGACAACAAACCTGACTCAAAACTAATATATAGGGACCTTTTGAAAGTATCTTAGGGTGGAGCATTAGCTAGGGTGGAGCATGGAGTAGACTGTATATTATCCATTCAAATCTAGCTTTGGACTGAGAGCTAGTGCATTCGCCGACTACTTTTAAAGAAATTTCTCTAGATAGGAAGGCAAATTTCTTAATGAAGGTGTATTGGCTGCCAGAGAGTATCTGGGCGACTCCTCTGCGATGCAAAGACCAATTTTCCTTACGTAAACACACTCTGGACACCTGGAGTTTTCCCGCCCACTCGACATCGCCTCTTTCCCCTTCACAAAGGGGGCGTAACCAACGCCAGTGGCGGACACATTGAACCCGGGCGAGACCAAACCACGAGCGAGCTGGTACCAAAATTCTTTAGGCTGGCCATCTTCAACTAGATGCTATTCGTCAGCAACTGCCATGAAATAACTTCCTCTGTTCTTAGTTGCCACCCCGTAATGGCCGAAAGGGCTACGGGAACATAACACCGTGCAGGCTACGGGGATACAACACCGTGCAGGTAGTCAGCTAATGCCTGCTGACCTGTTGGCCAGCCGACAGTCGAACCCTTTGGGTGGGGTGGTGTCATAACCACCCACAGGAGCATCTCTTGAAGAACCAGGCCACTTTGATCGCCTTTACGGTAAAAATCCTCAAGGATACTGAAGGCAAGGCGGAGTTAAAGGGACCGGAGCTGTTGGACGGCACGCTGTTCTGGCGCGTTGCCCTTTATACGCAAAAGGCACTTGGATGGGTCCGGGAAGGCGAGCCTAAAGGAACTTTTAATAGAGCTGGGCTGGGCTGGAATCATCTCTGGGAGTGAATATCAAATACCAAAAGGCAAGCTATGTACTAAAAAGCATGCCAGTCAATGAAATATATGCCTTTGGCGTGAGTCTGTTCATTAAGAGATGAGGGGTTCAGGAGAATCTCAGCGGGACAACGGGTAAATTAGCTTCGAGAGTATCAGGGCTTCATTTTATACGTACGCCAAGCCATTCATGTCAAATAACCGATACAAAGCAAAGACCAAAATGACGTGGACAAGGTGGCTAGCGGAAATGTGCAAGGATCCACCATGCGATTCTTAGATAATCAGTCAGCCACAACGAAACGTCACGTTCCCTCTCCTCTCCTCTACTCTACCCGGGTCGTGGAATGCTCTTTCACCCACTACGCGCCGTCCACCTGCAGAGAATCCCCGGTAAAACCCTCAGGATTTCAGCCACCTCTCAATTCTCAACAACATCCATTTCCCGAAAAGCTCTCGGGCTAGGAAGATCTTTCTTCCCTCCCCCACAGCAAAACAACCACAAACTCACGCCAAAGTTCTGGCGGCGAGTCTCATCGGAATCTGAAAATAAACTCGCTGATTTACTCAGGATTAACAATGAGCAGCACCATATATTCTTCAACGACAAAGGATTCCACAAGTAAGGTATTCGCTTTTCTTTTTCTTGGGATGTCCGTTCTGAGTAGACTCCCATCCGTCCAGCCACCTCAACGCTCACCTCCTTGGTGCGTATGCCTTGGGATGTTCGCCTGAGGTGAGAGGCAAAGCTGGACTTGTTGGGACGTCACGCTCATCACCCAGCCAACATCCCGCGCTCGGTAGGTCCTGAGCGCCGCCTACAGGCACCACACGGGCCACCTAAAACCCGCATTCCGGAGTCCCGGTGAGATCACAGAGAATAACTGGATGGAGCACGTAGGGAAATGGAGGTAAGTGCAGACTAAGTCCGGTTGGAGGGTGTCCCACTGATAATAAGTTTGGATCCCAAGTTACTATAATGCCTACATGCATTTCTACGCCTCACAGATCGAGGCCCATGGCCCAGTAAAGACTCTAGAGAAATATGTCTTTTCAAGAGAGGCCAACCTAACACCCGAGGGGAACCAAGGTCCTCAGATGTTGGATCGCTTCATGAGTGGACTGTTACATCCCATGATTCATACGGGTCATTGGGCAGAGTTTGGCGTGCCGGGTATTCTGGCAGAAGGTGTGTTCCCCGATCTTCTCCCAAGTTATTCATATCCGCAGATATTAAGATAATATGAACTGTCCGGCCGAAACAGGTTTGGCTCTTGCCTCGGTCACCGCAGCCCAATCACCACACCTCTTCCCTCCAGACTTCTTCGACTACGACTCCCAACCCTCCGGGTCAATTAAATCCACGACAGGCGAGGCGACAACGACGGTCCGGACGCTCTCCTTGGACAACTCTCGTTCCTCTTCGCACACCAGTGGTCCCCACTCCCTCGACATCCTTCACCGTATGCTTCAAGATCCAGCCCTCGCTGCCGGAAAGACTTGCGAGCCCCACGGCGAAAGCATGTTCACCGATACCATGAAAAGCTCAGGAGATAAGATCAGAGAATATGCAAAACTATGGCAAGTGAATTCGGACAGAGAAGTTCCTGCCAAGTTGGAAGAGGTCGCCTGGCTTTCCACGCTTGTCTACGGATTAGGCGGATGGAGAAAAGGAAAACCGTTTCGCTCGGATTTCTTCTTGTGAGTGTCACTCTGGCGGTGATCGTGACGCCAACCGTTTGCTCACCGGTAACTACAGACTACACCTCCTCACAAGCTCGATTTTCGTGTCATCCCTCCTCACGCACCTCAGCTTCTCTTCTCAAAACGCCCTATTGCGAGCTCAGGTTTCAGTCATCCTCGGTTACTGGGTCTCTCGAGGCCGCCCATCGATCCCCATTGAGGGCTACTATTCATTCGAACCCGATCCATCTGTTTTCTTTCCAAAGAGCCTTCCGATTCGTCCAGATCAAAGCGCCGTTGGTGTCGGTAAGAGAGGGGCGGTAAACCCGCCACCTAATCTATGGGACGCCGTTATCAAGTCCTCTCTTGGCCACCCAGTAGAGCATGTATTGAAAACCCAACGAACTCTCGCTCACTTCGACACCTTGTATGGTCAAACTCCTCAGGGCTACTTCGAAGGCAAGACGGAGTTGGAAGGAGCAAATCAGTTGGACGGTACTCTCTTCTGGCGCATCGCGCTTTATACCCAACGGGCTCTTGGGTGGGTTAGAGAGGGTGAACCTCAGGGAGGATTTGATAGGGCAGGGGTGGGCTGGGATCATCTTTGGGACTTAGGGACAGAAACTGGAAAGGATTTGTATTAAGAAAGCACCGTAAACAAATGGTAATGATAATCCGTACGTATATCCTTAAATAAAGAAATGGAGAGGACAAAAAGCAACAGGGGGGAATAAAACTAAGTTGAAAACCAAATATAACACAAGCCCGGATTCAGGGCATAGCCTCGGGGCCATTTAGTTGGCAGCTCCACCCTGCTCTTGCTGGAAGACATCAATATAGCGACTCTTGCCCTTTCGCTTCGAAGAGTTAGATGCTCGGCTGGGAGGCGGCACAAGGTCAGGATCGATGATCTTGGACCGCGTTGGTCCAGCATCAAGTGTGGGAGTGGGCGGGGTGGATGTTTCGGGAGAGGGGACGTAAGACTCGGCAAGGTGTGACCGCCTGGGAGGCACGACACTAGTCAATGGTTTGAGCGCTGAAGCTGGTGCCAACGTAGAGGACTGTGGACGAGGTGGAGGGGTCGCGCCACGCGAGAGTGAGGAAGTCGTTGGTGCCATCTGGCTCGGCGAGGCAGTCTGGGCCCGGGATGGGGCTCTTGACGGTGGCGGCGGTAGCGGAGCAGGCGCGGCGCCAGTGTCCCCTGCTTTCTTGTTGACCCAACGCTTGAGCTCCTTGTCATAATAGAACGTGCTCTCATCTCCCAATTTGGCTTTGACTGGGCCTGGGGTTGACGGTTCCTCCTTCTTGCCCCACTTCCAAGGAAGCCAGGATCCTCCACCGGTAGCTTTGGCCTCGGTAGGAGCTATGTCAAAATATCAGTTATTAAACGCCCCTATCTCCAAGAAACTCATGACTTACAAGCTGGCTTGGAGGCTGAGGTTGGGGCCGGCGCTGTAGATTTCTCAGCGGGTTTCGAGTCTTTCTTCTCTTCGGCATCTGCGTCTTCGGCCTTTGAAGCCTGCTTTTTCTTGTGAGAGCTATTGCCAAATCCAAGGTCTTCCTCATCTTCTTCTTCGAGAGGGACCACAGACATCGAACGAGGCGTCGAGTGATGTGATGGAGCACGGGAAGTTGGCCCACCACTGAAAGAGTCCATTGGCGATATGAATCCACCTGTATCTCCTCCTTCGGCTGGCACGCTGTAGAACGTAGCAGTGGACGTGTCCTTGCTAGCATCATCGCCTTGCGAACCAGAGTCGTACCAACTTCCATAACTCGGGCGTTCAGTTTCTGATGACAGGCTTGCGGTCATTGACGAAGCAGCGGCACTGTCAGCGGCGCCACGATAGGCGGAATCCGCTTCGTAAAACGTAGTCGCCGCGTTGGCCGAAAGAACTTGGAAACCAGCGGGTGTCATGGGCGACAGTGGGTCTGGTCTCATGTCCATTGCTGAGGAAGCGCGATCCGGAGGAGCGAACCCTCCATACATCCCAAACGGTCCACGCACTGCCATGGCGGAACCGCTGCGGCGAGGCGCACCATTAGGAGGTGGGGCAAGACCCGATGTCGGTGGTGAAGCCATTGTCGACAGGTTGGCAGATGACGCATTCGGCGATGTGTTGGCCGATGAGATAACCGTGAACTGGGCAAATGGTCCCGCAGCGGCACTTCCGGATGGCTTCTTGGCAGCATTGGCGTCCGATGCAGACTCATCTCCTTCACCCGCAATGAACTTGGTGACTCCGCTCTCGATCCAGTTACCCAGAGTGGCGAAGCTGGGCTTGGTCATCTTCCGAGCAATCCACGAACCCGTCTTGTCCAGCTGGGGTGTTCCTGATAGGCGATCGGACAAATCTTTGAGCTGCTCCAAGAACGTAGTCGTGTAGAACGGCGAAGGCTTTCCAAGTCGTATCGTCGTGGCGATCGCGTCACAATAACGGCTTGCCAGAGTGATGTGCCCATGCTCTGCAAGTCGGAAGGCTTGAACCAAGCGATAAGCCTGAAGATGAGGAATGCCATTGAACGCATCTTGACCCTTGACGGTGGGAATTAGGGAGACTGCAAACTCCAGCACCTCCGAGAAGATGAACGGGTCTTCCTCGACATGGAAGTTTGGCTTCAGCAATGGATTTTCGGAACCAACAAGAATGACTTTGCTTCCAGGAGAGCCCGCACCACCGAAGTGGGAGGTTTGAAGGGAGAGGAGGTAGCTAAAATGGCCCAACATTTGAGCAAGAACATACGGTAGATTCCGAGACGTTAAACATACCATGCGTGTGCGGCGCTGGCCCACTTATTGGCAATCAGCAAATCACCCAGTGCCGTCAGTGCAGCGGTGTCGCCGTTCGAGACGTTAGAAGCGATAGTGGCAGCTGTTTCTTGCCACTTGGACAGGCTCTCAGTGGGTGCCGGGCCGTGAGGAACGGTATAGGAGCCTGTGGAGACGGCAGCCGGAGTTGGAAGTGGCGAAGGCGGGATGATTAGCGAATGCCCCAAGTTTGTGGTTCTCGCGAGAGGCTTGGGAGGTAACAACTCGTTCACTAATCGATGATGTCAGTTATGTAGTGCATCGCCCAGACCGATAAATTTCGACTAACCTGCAGAAGCGCCCTGGCCCGCGAAAAGACCGTACGCAACGCGCAAAGCTTCCCGTCCGTTTGCTGGTTCGGCACCGGCGCGAGTAGGGTCCACCCCAAGTTCCGTCCTCACAAACTCTCCAACCGTCTCTTTCCATGCCTCCTGGTCCAAGCTACTTGCGATGAGCATAGCGTGAGCCCACAACTTTTCGTCCAATGCATGCCGATACGCCATCCGTTTCTCGCCTCGCAAGAGGTACTCTTGAATAGTGTCCAAGACGGAAGATCGGACTGTATACGTCGCCAAAGGTCGATCCTCGCTTGTTGAACCGTGGCTCAATGCTGGGTTCCCGGGTACCAGGAGGCCGTTTCCAGCTGGAGAGGTGAAACCGTAAGTCGACGTATCAAGAGCATCCTTAAGTCGAGGCAGAAGAGCAGTGCGGACGGCCTTCTCGATCTCGGGACTAGTTAAAACATCCAGGTCAGAAATCACCACGCAAGAGCATAATCACGCGACTAACCTTCCAGAAACCTTGCCATCATTCTCCACCATAACCTTCAAGATGAGGATCAAGGAGAGCTTTCCAGCTCGCTGGCACCTAACCTCTGGCGCCAACTGACCGATCTCAGCTTCCACCTCCGCTGCGCGCTCCTCCAAGTACTTGAGAACGAGAGCCTTCTTCGCTTTGACGGTGGCAGCTGCAGTCCGCGTGATGTTGACTGTCGGCGTTCCGGGATCCGAGAAAAGAGGACCGGGGAACTTGGGTGCCCCCTCCATCATGATGCTCTTCAAGGGACGAACCGAAATTGGCGGGGGCCGTCGAGATATCAAGGACACGTCAAAGCCAGCGCTCCCGTCAATCTGCTTTGCGAAGCACGATACAACCTTTCCTCCGAAACCGAAGGAGATGATAGGCGCGCGGCAGGTGGTTCGGCCGAGGAGATCGTCACCACCAGTCTGGGTGGATGAAGGAACGTATGAGCTGCTGTAGGTGCTCTCCATCGATGCCCGGGGCGTGTAAGCCGACTCCGCAGGAACAGACGATACACCATATGGATTGTACTGAGCCGATGAGGCGGAGTCGCTCGTGTGCCTCCTTCCGTGGCCATTGGACTGAGGGGAGTAAGGATTATACGGGGTCGCTTGTGCACCATCGGTTGGTTCGCCGGCGTAAGGACTGGCAGTTCGGGGAATCATCCCATCGAATTGAGTAAAGCCTGGTCGCTCAGATGAAGGCAAGGTCCCAGATCTTGGCTTGTACGGATCATATGGGGCTGTTCCATTCGTAGGCGACACCTTCGTTGGGGGATGAGGCTTGACAGCACCGGTCTCTGGGCGTACGATCCGACCGCGCGCTGCTTCGAGATGGGCAGCTGGAGAAGCCGCTCGAGTCTTTTCCGACGCGATTATGGATTCCGGCCGAGGCGAGGCACGTCCTTTGAGGCTCAACTCCGGAGAGGCGATACGGCTTCGGACAGACCCGGGCGTTCCGGTTCGGGGAGGCGGCGGGACCTTGGTGGGAGGAGATTGGTATCGCACCGGTGGAGAAGCGCCATTAACTGGGTGCCGGTCTTCTGGCGAAGTCGGGACTGACCCAGATACGGAACGCGGGCTCTTGGTGGACAACGTAGGAGAAGTCGAACCCACGTGTTGCGAGGCCTGAGGCGGTTTTGGTGCACTGCCGTGTGAGGAAGCTGAAGTCACGGATGCCTTTCGTGGAGGCGCATATGGATCGTATGCCGAATGCTGCTCAGCCGTCGAAGCTGCTGCGGGCAGGGATTCAGGCGCAGCAAAATTGTCCACTCCATTGGACTCGAAAGCGTCAAGGCTTCGTCTCCCGAGATCCGAACCAACTTCTTCACGATATGGATCGTAATGCGGAGTTTGGGCGTCTTCTGGATCCAGGGAAATCTCCGCTCGCTGGGTCTGAGGTAGCGCTTGCGGCTCATCTTTGGGGAATTCATCCGCATACCAATCCTCTTCCAGGTTAATCGCGCCATTCGTCTGCAAACTCGCGGTCGCGTCCCATCCAGGCTGCGAGCCACCAGTATTATGGCTTATTTGTTGAGGCGCTTGAACAGCGTATTGCTGGGCCGGAGGGTGAACGTTCGAAGGAGGTGGTCCATACGAATGGCCTAAATTATGTGCCTGCTGAGGTGGCGGGGCTTGATGAGGTACATAGGATGGTTGTACAGGAGCAGCAGCTTGAACATGGGGCTGGGCTGGAGCAGGCGGGGATTGGTAGTACGGCGATTGGGCTCGAGGAGCAGGCGGAGGTGGTGCAACTGGGGTTCTTCGTCCTCCCATGGGCGGAGGAGGTGCAACCGGGGTTCGACGTCCTCCCATGGGTGGAGGTCCGGCGGGATAATTGGGGACCGTGGCGGACGGCGGCGGGGATAAAACCGAGCCATGCCCAGCTTTAGTCTTCCGAGGTCGATCCAGGACCGGTGGATCGTACGCATTGTAAGTAGTAGACCGATAAACTTCTGCCGCAGTATGTGTCGGTTTTGGTCTGGGAGCAGGTGCATCCGGGGTGGAATAAGCCGGGTAAGATGGGTAAGATGGGTACGAGGGGGTGTAAGGGGTAGTAGGTGCAGCCTGGACTGCTGCAGGCTTGGCCGGTGGTGGAGCCTTGGTATTACCCGTGGGCTTGTACGGATCGTAGGAAGAATCCGTTGCGTACGTTACTCCGGAGTATAGGCCATGAGACGAGGTTGTCGCGGAATGCGTGGAACTCGCCGATTGGGTAGATGACGTAGGTGCTGTAGATTGACTGCTGGATGGCGTGTACGCAGATGTCGTAGTGGGTGCATAGGGGTCGTATGGCTGTTGCTGCTGTTGCTGTTGTTGGCCATAGGTCGTCGTAGCTGGTTGGTACGGGTCGGACGAGACGGATGTCGAGTAAGAGGGGTACTGAGCCGACGCGGCAGCTGCTTGCCCAGGTGGATCGTAGCT